>RYFJ01003537.1:0-108138 GCA_003991445.1 Oryza meyeriana var. granulata | reverse complement strand
TCAGATGTGAGGCCTTGATCATAGAGGGGAGGGGGTGTTAGACGGATCCCAATCGAAGTACAACTTGAGCTCGGTGGAGCGAAATGTGGGCCCCGGGCAGGAAGTGACGAGCACGATTGGAACCCGGAGGCAGAAGTCGTTTGGCCGTCGAGGGACCAAAGATGCCATCTCGGGTGGAGGGAATCGGTTGGGGACGGTGCGTGATACGCTACCTGGGGGACGACCTGGGGCGCGATAGGACAGCGCCCCAGGGACGTTGCCCGGGGCCAGAGGTCGATGTGCAGGCACCGCATTGAGCGGGTCGTTGCCGCGGGCCGATTGGCGCGGTGCCCCGGGACGTGCCCGGGGCCGAAGGCGAGGGCGCCCCGAGAGGATCACGCTAAGATTTCGGACGATTGCCCGGGGCCGACTTGGCGCGGCGCCCGATTTCGGGGACGTGCCCGAGGAGGCCGAAGGCGAGGGCGCCCCGGGTCGTGCCCCTGGGCCGGTTGGCGCGGCGCCCCGGGAACCGAAGGCAAGATGGCCCCGGGGAACTGACTTTGGCCGACCAAATGACCCACGCGCGTCCCCAGGGTACGTGGACCCCTATCTCCACTTCACCGACATCATGGTTTTTAATCTTTTCTCTCTCAAGATCATCTTTCAAAATTCAGTAGAGGACATAGGTAGCAACTTATATTTCTTGCCATTATGTGTGAAAGTGTACGTGTTGGTTCTACCATGGTGCACAACATCTCTATCATATTCCCAAGGTCTACCCAAAAGTAGAGAATATGCTTGCATTGGAACAACATCGAATATGGCACTATCATGATAATTGCCTACTGAAAACTCCACTTTCACAATTTTACTTACCTTCAGCTTACCGCAAGAATTGAACCACTAGATGTAATAAGGCCGAGGATGCGGTTGCGTCGGCAATCCAAGCTTCTCGACCATATCTGAACTTGCCAAGTTGCTATAGCTCTCGCTATCAATGATAACACGGCATGCTCGATTCATAACCAAAAACCTTGATTGGAACAAATTGTGGCATTGATTTTGCTCTGCTTTCTCCATTTGAGAACTTAGCACTCGTTGTACCAAAGTACTCTCATTATCCTGCAAAAGGTTAGTCACAGAAGAAGGGACAACAAGGGGTTGCTTCTCTAAATGACACACTTTATTTTTGTAAGCAAAATTCTGAGATGGAGAAACAAATTTCTCTCGCATAAGTATTTTCATATCATTCCAAGTTTGAGGCAATCTATCATGTGAAGATGTTATTAAATTTTGCCACCATATTAAAGCATGAGAAGTCAAGACACTAGCAGCATTCTTAATCTTTCGTTTATCACACATATGACGATGGGAAAAAATTTTATCAATCGCAACTTCCCAACTCATGTATGCTTCAGTACAAAATCCATTATACGAAGGGGGAGATGACACAGTCTTACCTTCACTTGTCGAAGATGATGTGGCAGCTATGGTAGGGCTCTCATCCAAATTCTTCGTCTCCTTTTCGTCCTTGGTGTGAACTGTCATAGTTAGTGGAAGACAAGAAGAAACAGTAGCTGGACTGCTGATGTCGTCTCAATTGGTGCATATTTACTAAGAAGAAGACCTTTCGTGCTCTCAGCTATCACCTAAAGGTCTTGTTGTATGGAGTCCATGCTATGTCATCACAATCCTGCCACTGTTAGTAAAAAATAGAAAACAACACAAAAGCTTTATCCATATCAACTACTAGGTAGTGGATAGCGGAATCACACACTCTCAAGCAACCAAAAGCGTCTTACCGAACTCTTATGATATTCTTACCGATTGAAGCAGGTGGTACGACCGGAGAGGTGGGACGTTGACAGTGGTGAGTGTTGTGATTACTCGGATCAAATCTATACTGATAAGAAGTTTGTGGATCTCGGGAGGCTCAAAAGTATGGTAGCAAGGATTAGCAAAAATTAATAACAGAATAACAAAGCTGAATAAGTGTTCCAAATACTTGTAGCAGTCGCTGGCCGAGACATGTTCCTAGAACAGCCTAACAAGTGAAGTAAGAAAACAAAGGACTTAGGACAACTCTTTCTCACCAAGTCTCTCAAATATCTTGAAAGATCAGCTCAGTAAGACTGCTCACTGAAAACAGCTCTCTATCCTTTTCTTTTTCTTTTTTCTCTCTTTTTTTTCTTCTCTTTTTTTCTTTTTTTTCTCTTCTAGGAGTACACCTAGTACACAAGAAGCACCCACGAAGATTGGCAGCTCGATATAATGCACAGAGTGACCCTGGAAAAACACGCAGAGGCGCTCTGAAAAGCGTGCAGGAACTTCAGAGCTTGAAAACTCAGTCTTGCAGGCCAAATTTCACTATTTTAGATCAGCCAAACCCAACAAAGTGGGGGAGGAGTGGATGTAAAATTTTCTGTAGATATCCGTAGATATAAAATTTGCCCAAATCTGAGTCCGTATGCAAAAGTTATGGCTATTTTAAGACAGGTAGTGGGAACTAGGGTTTCGCGGCTCAACCCTGTTGCTCCGGCTAGAGTATAAGTGCCAATAGGTAAAGCGGGGTTGACAAGGAGGCTAGCGATGCAGGGCGATTGACACAAGGCGGCTTGCGACCTATCTAAAAAGGCTTGTGAAGGCGAGTTAAAAGCTCAAGGCGGCTTGCAGTCTGAAACCGAGTAGAACTCGATCTCTCAAGGCAGGCTCTCGCGCAATGCAATAGCTAGAACTAGAACCACGAACATGACTCTAAACCAGGGACCACTAACTTGACTTAGGACATAGACTCAACAAAGCGAACTGAAATTAAACTTGCAAAGGCAAAAAGGGGTTTGGACAGGGGATAAAACTAACACTACGAAGAACACGGTGGTAATAAATTTTTGGGTTTTCTGGACTCTACGTAAAAGAAACAAAGATGGATAGATGGGAACAGATAATACCTATCGGGCAACCTGTGCTCTGATACCACTTGATGCGGCTGGGTGCCCGATCTTCCGAATAGGTTCGATTTGGCGACGTGAAGATGTTCACGTTTTGAGGCTTCCGATCAGCGATCGTCACCTCGCAATCGCTACACCCACATGTCTAGTTGTTATCAACCACGCTCTCACGTAGTCGACCTCACCACGAAGGTTTTAGCCCTGCAAGCAATCGAAGAAACTCACAAGAACAAGGAAGAACGCAATCTGAATTGCAGATGAATGTTTAGCACACGAAGTTGGGGTTCTACAAACCGATCTAGACAGCAAAACTGCAATGGCAGAATAATCTAAGCAAAACCTACCTCTAAACGATGATGGCTACTGAATATATATGAGTTGGGACGTCCTAGGGTTAACCCTAGGGCGCACACCCCTTGGGCTTAGCCCACGACACAATTACAAGGCCCAAGGATCAAAACAGACTCGGACTGAAAGAGGTATGTATCTTGTTTCGACAATTCCGGACAGCTCAGGAGGAATTTTGACATGGGACTAAAACCATCAGAAAGTAGACTCCATAAGCTTTCCAACAAGTACTCATGGGCCTCAAAAATCCTTCTGGATTAGCGGCTAGATCAGTTTGAAGTTGATGCTGTCAGGAGACCCGAATCCGAATCCAAAACATGTAGAACTTCATCTCTTGCCTTCATGGACCAAAAGTGACGTGGTGATGTAGGAGTAGACTTGGGTAAGGTCTTGGTTTGGTCTCCAATCAACTTCTTTGATCATCCATGTGTTCCTTGCGCTCGGTGTCTTTTCCTTCACCCAAGCAAGTATCTCTGCAAACAAAAACACACAAAACTCATTGTGCAATAGCGGCTGTTCAAATATATAACGCATAAATCTTACGTAGAAAGCATGCACCTTTGGTTGATGAATACATAAGGTAGCTATGGTCATTCCGAGCTAGTGATGTTCTCATCACCTGCCTAGAAACTTTAGCATCATTTTATGTGGGAAAACTATTCAATCACCCGTGGATAATTAATGGTTAATGGCTATATTTTTTTCACGACGGTTGGTCGTGGTTGGTTAATTAATTGTGCCAACTAAAACTTGACTAAAATGGTGGGTTGTGAGCACATGGAATGATGATGATGCTAGTGGTACTCATGACAATGAATGACCGATTCACGAGCTACTTGTTGCGAAGCAATACCAATATTAACCACAAGTTAGAATGGGTAATGGCGGGATTTGAAGTGTGACGAGTACAAATGTATAATAGGAGGCACCAGGGCGTGTTTGTGGCTATTGTAAGTCCACACATGGCAGTTGTCAATAAGTCCATGTGTTCCGGCGTCGGGCCGTCTCGCAGGAAGGCACTTGATCACCCCTACAGGAGACCAGAGGCTTGGCAGGAGGCATTCCTATTGTGTGAGTCATATGGAAGGTCCTATCACAACTCCTTTCTGATGTACCGTGGTGGTATTGAGATGCACGACAACGTGTTGTGGGGTTATGTCTTGTGTGTGAATTGGTACACCTCTGGCCAGAGTAAAACTATTCGAACAGCCATGCCCGCGGTTATGGGCGGCCTAGAAATGTTTTTCGTGATTAGTCTCACACTACTCATTATGACAATAATTGATGGAAAATTGATAGCTCTAGGATTGGAGGGTTTTGGTTTGGGCCTGAACTGCATTGAAGTGCTATTCAGTGATCGGTTTAATATTGAGTAATAATTAAACTACACTATTTTTGCAATGATTTTAACTGCAAATGTTTTAAATGCCATGTATGCAAACAAGCTATATTATGCCTTTCCTTTGGAACCTTGTTCATTATATTGCATTCCTTGTGTGGCTTGTTGAGTACGGTGGGTGGTACTCAGTCTTGCAATATTACCATCATCAAAGTGAAGATTGCGAGGAAGGAGAAGATTTTGGTATTTGGTTTATACCCTAGTTGAGCTGCTTGTGGATTTGGTGCTGAAGCTTCGCTAGGTTGCCGTTCCGCTGCAGTTTTTCTTCTGTGTGAGGACTAAGTGCCTCTTTTGTAAGTATTTATCGTTTATTGTTTTGGTTATGTTTATCAAATTGTTGATT
Source organism: Oryza meyeriana var. granulata (assembly GCA_003991445.1). NCBI lineage: Eukaryota > Viridiplantae > Streptophyta > Magnoliopsida > Poales > Poaceae > Oryza > Oryza meyeriana. The sequence continues at coordinate 103,121 of RYFJ01003537.1, read as the reverse complement.
TGTGCACCTCGGCTGATTCCTGGACGAGGGTTTAATGCACAAATTAGCTTTGGAAATTTTGGTGAATTTCCAAGCGTGACTAGTTGGTGTTAGAGCTATCTCGATTGTAGGATAAGCCAAATGGTTAGACCTTAAAGACATCTTTTTCGAAAAACTTATTTGTGAAAAATTCTCCTTTGACCTATGGAATTCTTTGCTAATTTTTTATCTATCCTCTTCCTCCTTCAATTGGTTTAGTTGTTAAACCTGGTGGCTACAACAATGAAGATGCTAGAAGTTATCGATGGTGTCAATATATTGAAGTCGTTTCAAACATCAAAGAGCGTCAAGGAAGATCCTCGGATCTGAAGTCATCATGCCGTCAAGATGGAATGAAGACTTCATGCGTGACATCTATCCTAAACCCAACCCTAACTTGAAGAGTAGTGGCGATAGTAGTAGCACGCGTGTTGCTTGCTTGTGTGTAGGTATGGACTACATCTGGGTTGTAACCATACTAGGTTGTCTATTTAATCAACCTGAACTGTAACCGCTTACCCACATCACATCAGTAGTAAAACTTGGTTAAGGTCCTCTCTATAGTATAACCCCCTTCTTTCTCGCTCTCTAGCACCTTCAACAGATGGTCAACACCAGGAACGGAAGTTACACAAAGAACAACAACAACAACAGTGGTGGTTCCAACACACAAAACGACAGAGCAACCACCCTATCCCCACCATGCTGGAGAACCCCACGCTTGCTCAAGTCTTAGCCAACCAGACCCAGTTAATGGCCTTGATGATGCAACGGATGTAGAACAACCAAGCTTAAAATCAACCACCAGCTCCTCCACCCCACTCCAAGCTGTCTGGATTTCTTCATGTAAGGCCTCGTTTTCAAGTACTACCAACCCAGTGGGAGGTAGCAACTGGTTGCATTATATTGAGAAGAAGCTGGACCTCTTGCAGTGCACGGACTAGGAGAAGGTCTCGTTTGCCTCCCACCAATTGCATGGACCTGCTTTAGAGTGGTGGGATCACTTTAAGGTGGGCATAGTAGAAGGTCAACAGATTACCTGGGTAGAATTCACCGTTAGTTTCAAGAGAGCCCACGTTCCTGCTGGAGTAGTTGCTTTAAAGAAGCGGAAGTTTCGTTCTCTCAGGCACGGAAACCGTACTGTGACAGAGTTTCTCCTTGAGTTCAATCGCTTGGCATACTATGCTCCAGAAAATGTGTGTACTGATGAAGAAAAGCAAGAGAAGTTTCTAGAAGGTTTGAATGATGAGCTATCAATTCAATTGATCTCTGGGGACTACGATGATTTTTAGAAGCCAGTAAATAAAGCAATTCACTAGGAAGATAAGCAGAACAAGATAGAGAACCGTAAGAGGTGAATGACTGCTTAAAAGGGACTCCAAAGCAGCAACCAAAGACAGCAGACCATGTCGTCTTAGATTGGTGGATCATCCTCGGCACCACAAGTTTCCCTAAAAGCCAACCCAAATTGTCACGATCAAGACAACAGGAGCAACGAGGTGGCCAACGCTCAAGGATCCCAACCTACACCAGTTCAGCCTAACTAGTCTCAGCAGAACAACAATGGAAAGAAGACGTTTGTGTGCTACAACTGCTTTGAGCCAGGCCACATTGCAAAACAGTGTCTGAAGCCGAAGCGTCACCAGCAACAAGGACGTGTCAACAACATCATCATCACCGGAGCCAATGCAGTGCCCGTTACGCCCCCAAGTGATGCAGATGAGCCGACTGGATCAGAAGAGCAGTAATTCATTAGCCTTAAGAGTGTTTTTGGAAGAATTATGGAATAAGATTGCCCTTAGTTTACCTATGCCCCTTTTCTTTCTAGCCGTTCTAAATCTCGAGACAAGATTCTTTATAAGGGAGGTAGTTTGCCATAGCACGATTTTTTCGGGAATTAAATAATTAATTAATAATGCATTTTCTATAATTTATATTAACTTGTGAAGTAATTTAATTTAGTAAAGTAAAAATAGGAAATAAAAATTTCTTTAATAAATCATGGTTGAATTTATTTTTAATAAATTCTCTGTCTAATTACACTCTCCGAAATTTTCTCGGATTTTTCGGAGCTCTAGAATTAATTTTAATATTACAAAGATTATTTCAGAAATTATTTAAGCAAATTCCAAAATTCTTTTCTTAGGTCTTTCTTGGCCCAATCCCCTTGCATCTTTCTTTTCTACCTGGACTAGAGTTGTCGTTCCCGAATCCCTAATTCCCTGAAAATTCGGACTTCGGATAATCCCCCAAAATTCCAAATCCGAGTCCCAGATATATTCAATTCCTTTTTAAATTTCCAATTTTCCTTTTGAATTAAATCCCCTTTGTTTCTGCAAAAGGCCATTCCTCTTGGGAATAAATCTAATCCCCGCACATTCCGAGTTTTGCCAATTTCTGATCTCCTTAAAATATCCTCATTTGTCCGATCCCCAAAACCTTCCAAATATTCGAAATATTCTAAAATTCTCGATATTCCAATATTCCCACAAAATATTCTCTATTTTTGAATTCCAAAATATTCCTGTATTTTCGATACCTAATTATCCCTCAAATATCCCAAACATTTCAATCTCCTCCAGTTTCCATAAAAGAATTCTCGGATTTCTAATTCCAAAAAAAATGTTCCAATATTCCAATATTTCCAAAATATTCCCATAATCAAATGCTTCAATAATTCCTTGTTATTTCCTAAATTTCCCCAAAATTCCAATTTTCCAAATTTGGGAAAATTTCTAGAGAACCCGTTCCTTTTCCCCCTTTTTCGTTTTCTTGTCCAATCTTTTCCTCTTTTCTTTTTTCCCCTTCCTTTTCTTTTCTCCCTTCCTTCTTCCTCCGGCTCTTTGGGAAAATTTCTAGAGAACCCCTTCCCTTTACCCCTTTTTTCCTTTTCCTTTCCTATCTTTTCCTCTTTTCTTTTTTCCCTTCCTTTTCTTTTCTCCCTTCTTTCTTCCTCCTCCTTCCTCTGGCTCTCTCTCCTTCGGCGTACCCGAGCCCAAACTTCCTCCTCGGCCTAGCCCCCAGCCTACGCCTCCCTCCCTCCTCAGCCCAACCTGGCCTGCGCTGCTGCCGCGCCTCCCGCACAACTGCCGCCGCCCAAACCAGCCTTATGCCGCCACCCCGCCGCCAACCCTAGAGCGCTCCTCCCTCTATAAATAGCCCTGCACCACCGCCCTCCCTCTCTCATGTCCTAGCCATTGCCGCTCTCCAGCCCCGCCGTCCCTCTATGCCCTAGTCCCGCACCGTCACTGCTCTGAAGCTGAGCGTTGCCACTACTTCCTTCGCCGGTCGCGTGACACTGGCAAGTGGCCCCATTGGTAGTTCTCTCCTCTGTGCTGATGACGTGCGAGTAGGGTTACGAGTAGGCTACAATAGCGCAAAACAAAATTTTCTATCACGTAAACCAGGAAACCATGCGAGTAAAAGATCATGGATCATTACCACTTGACGCGTAGAGCAGCAGAAGCAGAGTCGGAGTAGCCAGATCCGATGAAGCGCGCGCCAATGTAGAGGAAGTAGTCGATCTGCGCAACCCGATCGTCATGTCCTTGTGAGAGCATCTCCTCCTCGCGTGATCGCCTTCTCACGTTCCCCGCCGACCAACGACGCAATGCAGCAGCGTCTCTACTAGTATCCACATGTCCGGGGTTGGAACAACGTGTGTGGAAGTACTAGCGCCCGCGCGTGGCTAGGGTTTGGCTCGTGGGGAGAGGTGCAGCTAGGTTTTTTCACACACACGAGAGTTTCCACCGCGCCTCGCCCCTAAATATATAGAGCATCTAACTAGGCCTCGCGGGCCCATGAGGAACTCTATTCGGATCCATATCCAAATTGAACCATATTCGGATTTCTATCCCAACAGTATGTTCCAACCCGTTAAGTGTGCGATCATGTAGGTTCATGTGCACTTGGTTGCAACCAGAAAACAATTTTTTGGTCCACGTGTCAATAGTGGTCACTAGCAAGACTTATTGACCCGCCGGGTGCACACAAAGGTCATATTGGCTGAACTTGTAGTGTATACATGTATGAACCCCTTTGCCACATGATATCGATTAAGCTCAAGGTGAGAAGTGTGCCATCCTTTCATTAGCACAATCATTAACTCGACCATATGATGAATTACTCAACTCGTGATTGACTCAATCACTCGGAATGGCCATGCACTTTAGTAGTCCATTAGATCGAGGTGCTTTGAGATATCTCTCCCATTAACTGGGAGGGGCAAATCCCATCTTGATTATTCACATCCCACTACATGTTTTATAGAAAACTCGTAGACAACTTTTATAACTACTCAGTTACGGAGTAGCATTTGACAGCCCCAAATTAAGTCACTACACATGTTGGGAGCCATGATAATCTCAGGTACAAAAGTTCTACACCAACACTATTTAAGATCAACTGATGGCATATCATATAAAGCTCTTGCAGTGTCTCAAGTTGGGCCTATCCAACAACATGTTCTCTAACATGTTTCCAAATTATTGATTTAGTTTCTTCATACCAAGATCCACGAGACATGATCATCAATCAATACATGTGCTGATCTTAAAATCCTTTTCATTCCATATATGATATATAATCAGGGATCTGTTAACGCCAAAATTTGGTATGGCTCTATATCAGATTCAACTAAGGAGAAAGTTGATGTTAACTAACGGAGGTTGATCCAGAAGGAAGTCGAATCCGGGAAGGAGCCGTGAAGACCACAGTATGTAGTTAATTGTCTTGATTATTAATTATGCAAGGATTAACATTTTATCTTTAGGAAACTTGACCTCGTGTCCGGTCGGGTCCTGTTAATGTTTCCTTCTGTAATTAGGAAATCATGTACCGTGTCCAATAAGGACTCGTATTAACTCGGGGTATAAATACGTATGCCCGGGTGCTTTGTAATCTATCTACATCAATCATATCAATACAATTTCGGCCCATCGCCACCCCTTTGATGGGTTCTTGCTTCTCGAGCCGTGCTGCATCGGTTAAGTTCGACCTCCTGCGAGAGGGTAAGTCTTGTCACCCCGGCCACCGCATCGGCTAGGACTTCCTCGGTTAAGTCCGATATTCTAGTCGGTTCACGGTGGACGGCTTAGCACGATATATCTATTTTGTCTATGGCTGCATCAGTTTAGTTTGATCTCATAGATCGATTAGGTATATCACATCACGCGTGCGCAGATCGTATCGGCTTACTGGGAGCGATTTATCATCATTTTGTGCTGCATCGGTTAGGTCCGACCTACTAAACTGCCAGTGATAAACCGTTCTTGCTAGGTTGATATTTTTTGCGCAAGCGTCTTATCGGGATGTATAGCCGATAAGTTATCATATTTTACATCATGATCTCATTAGATCTATCGGCCCATCGAGGTTCTGTTATCATCATTAGTCTGTGCTGTAATGGTTGGGTCCGATCTAGTAGACTGGTGATAATAACTTTACTCTTAATAAGCCGATGGGTTTTATGCGATGTTTTATCGGAGTGTTTAGCCGATAAGTTATCTTTACATCCAGCCGATTTGTTACAAACATGTTTAGAAAATCACTGCCAAGTCGAGGCGGCATGAAATTGCATATCTCGGTTTTTCCCTGTGGCGAGGACCCGGGCGCGGGCACGAGCAAGGGCCCGGGCATGGGGACGAACAACATGCGAGGACCCGGGCGTGGGCACGAGCAAGGGCCCGGGCACGGGCACGAACAACATGCGAGGACCTGGGCACGGGCACGAGCAAGGCCCCGAGGACTGGCACGAACAACAAGCGAGGACTCGGGCGCGGGCACGAGCAAGGGCCCGGGCAGGGGCGCGGGCAGCACTTTTGGAGCGATGCTAGCAATTACTATTGCAATCGGCTGAAGTTTATTCAATCCATTTATTTACGCATTCTGCCTATTTATTTTATCAGTTTACAGCCGATTTTCAAGTATTCCTTAGGTAATCGGCCAATTTGGTATTTGCTTATCATTATTAGTTACTGTTCATGCCATCATCGACTTCCAGTCGGTGTATAAGTGCTACAGTTTATATCAGCCATCGGCCGATGAGACGAGTCCAGATCGGCTTCCAGCCGATTGGCTCATTGATCTAATATTTTCTATCTCCTTGTCAATTGCAGGGTCAAATTGACTGGCACGCCTACGAACCTCAAGATTTTAGGACCTGCACTGGAGTGAAGCAAATCTCCCAGGCCTTCGCGTGTCTCCAGACGCCGAACCAGATCGTCGGCTCCCGGCGGTTTTCGGCGTCAACAGGATCATTTAGAAATAGTAACATATCACATAAAGAGTCTCATGAATAAGTCGTATACTTATTGATCAATAATAAGTTACCTATCCAAGGAACACTTCATTCATAAATTCATAAACATAATATGTGATACAATCACCTCTATGATTGCCTCTGGGGCATATCACTAACAGTCTCCCACTTCCACTAGAGTCAATCAAATAAGTATCTAGTATCCAATTCCCTAGTGTGCTCCTCATGCTTTGGCTGAGGAAGTAGCTTTGTCAACGGATTTGCAACATTCAAATCCATGTGTATCTTACATATCTTCACATCACCTCTATCGACTATCTCGCGAATGAGGTGATACCGCCGTAGAATGTGCTTGGACTTCTGATGTGATCTAGGCTCCTTGGCTTGTGCAATGGCCCCATTATTATCATAGTAAAGGTCCACTGGACTGAAAGCACTAGTTATCACACCCAGCTAAGAAACAAATTTCTTGATCCAAACAACCACTTTTGCAGCTTCAGAAGCTTCTATATACTCGGCCTCCGTCGTAGAATCAGTAACAGTGTCTTGCTTAAAAACTCTTCTAGCTCACCTCTCTGCCGTTGAGGCAGGACACAAATCCAGATTGCGATCTAAAATCATCTCTGTAAGTTTGGAAGCTTCCATCGGTGTAACCATTTACAACGAGCTCTTCCTCACCTCCATAGACAAGGAACACATCCTTAGTCCTTCTTAAGTACTTTAGGATGTTCTTTATTGCTATCCAATGACCTTCACCTGGATCTGATTGGTATCTACTTGTTGCACTTAGTGCATATAAAATATTTGGGCGTGTACAAAGCATGGCATACATAATGGACCCAATTGCCAAAGCATATGAAATTACATTCATCTTGTTCCGCTCATCAATGGTCTAAGGACACTGATTCTTGCCAAGATTGATTCCATGTGACATGGGCAAGAAACCTTTCTTGGAATCTTGCATATTGAACCTCTTCAACACCTTGTCAATGTATGTACTCTGACTTAGTCCAATTAGCCTCTTTGATCTATCCCTATAGATCTTAATGCCCAGAATATATGCTGCTTCCCCTAAATCTTTCATCAAAAACTATTTTTTAGGGATGTCTTAACGGATTCAAGCATAGGAATATCATTTCCAATCAACAATATGTCATCCACGTATAGGATTAGAAATACAAGTGCGCTCCCACTAGCCTTCTTATAAACACAAGGCTCTTCTTCATTTTTGATGAAGCCAAACCCTTTGATTGTTTCATCAAAACAAATATTCCAACTCCGAGATGCCTACTTCAACCCATAAATGGATTTCTGCAACTTGCACATCTTTCCAGCTAATTGTGGATCAACAAAACCTTTAGGTCGTATCATGTACACATCCTCACTTAGATTTTCATTAAGGAAAGCTATTTTGACATCCATTTGCCATATCTCATCATCGAAATATGCCGCAATCACTAGAATGATCCGAATAGACTTTAGCATTGAGACTGGTGAGAATGTTTCATCATAATCAACACCTTGAATTTGTTTGAAACCTTTCGCTACCAATCGTGCTTTATATATGTAAACATTTCCATCTACGTCTGTCTTTTACTTAAAGACCCATTTACACTCAATGGTTTTGACACCATCAGGTGGATCTACCTAGTTTCAAACTTGATTATCATACATGTAATCTATTTCAGATCTCATGGCTCCAAGTCATTTCTCAGAGTCTGGTCCCACCATCGTTTTTTCATAGGTTGCAGACTCATCATTGTCTAATAACAATACATCGCACTGCTCAGTAACCAACAGCGCATAGCTCGCAGGTACACGCTGTGACCTCTTTGACCTACATGGGGCCGGTGTTTCTACAATAGGTTCAACAACATCTTGTTCATCCTGTTGTGGCTATGTAGGTGTTGAAACATTTTCTGGTGATTCTCGAATTTTTTCGAGGTGCGCCATGCTCCCACTGGCCCTTCTTGAAAGAAATTCCTTTTCCAAGAAGACACCGTGTCGGGCGACAAACACTATGCCTTCTTCCCAATTATAGAAGTACTATCCTCTTGTTTCCTTAGGATATCCCACAAAAAAGAATTTGTCAGACTTAGGTGTGAGCTTGTCAGATTATAAACATTTTACATAAACCTCACATCCCCAAATCTTTAGGAAAGACAGACTAGGACGCTTCTCTATCCATATCTCATATGGTGTCTTTTCCACAGACTTTGATAGAACCCTATTTAGTGTGAACGCAGTTGTTTCTAGAGCATAACCCTCAAAAGATAATTGAAGATCAGATTGGCTCATCATTGACCGCACCATGTTTAACAAAGTACGATTTCTCTGTTCGGATACCTCATTCCATTGAGGTGTTCCTAGCGGAGTCAATTGTGGGACAATTCCACATTCCTTTAGATGATTACCAAATTCAAGGCTTAAATATTCGCCTCCACAATCAGATCGTAGATACTTCATTGTTTTGCCTAAATGATTCTGTACTTCATTCTGAAACTCTTTGAACTTTTCAAATGATTTAGACTTATGCCTCATTAGGTAGATATACCCATATCTACTCAAGTCATCGGTGAAGGTAATGAAGTATTGTAACCCCTTTGGCTGTTGAACTCATTGGTCCACATACATTAGTATATACGAGTGCCAATAGTTCACTTGCCCTCTCACCTTGTCCTATCAAAGGCTCCTTTGTCATCTTACCAAGTAAACAAAATTCATATGTTTCAAATGATTCAAAATCAAAAGAGTCTAGAAGACCATCTCTATGGAGCTTATCTATGCATTTCTCATTTATATGACCCAAACGACAATACCAAACAAATGTGGGATTCAAATCACTAGGACGTGGCCTTTTTTCATTAATGTTATAGACTGGAATTTCATCAAGATTCACAATGTATAAGCCATTCATCATAAGTGCATGGAAATAGAAAATGTCATTAAAATAGACTGAACAACCATTGTTCTCTAATCTATAACCTTCTGCTTGCAAACATGAAGCGGAAATAATGTTCTTACACAAAGCTAGAACACAATAATAATTATTTAATTCCAAAACTAATCCTGATTGTAAAGATAATGGCATAGTGCCAACTGCAACTGCAGTAACTTTTGCTCCATTGCCCACGCGAATGTCCACTTCGCTTCTCGCCAAGATCCTACTTGTTTTCAGTCCCTGCAACGACTTGCAGATGTGAGCAACTGATCTGGTATCAAATACCCAAGAATCAGCAGTGTAAGTAGCGAGATTAATTTCTATAACATTAATATTTGAGACGGAACTCTTTCCATCCAGTTGCTTCTTCTTGAGCTGTTTGAGATACTTCTTGCAGTTCCTTTTCCAATGACCTGTCTCCTTACAAAAGAAACACTCAGCATCCTTAGCGGGCCCAGTCTTCTTAGTCTTGGCCTTAGAGGTAGCATTTCTCGCGATCTCATTAGTACAGACTTTCTTGATGTTGGGCTTACGCTTTTACATCATCATCACATGACTCGCATTTTTCTTGATGCTTTCCTCGGCTCCCTTAAGCATCCCATGCAATTTGGCCAAGGTCTTTTTTGTGCTGTTCATATGGAAGTTCAAGATGAACGGTTCAAAACTTGAAGGTAGTGACTAAATAATTACGTTAGTAGCCAATTCTTGGCTAAAGGAAAAACGAAGACTTTGCAGATTCTCAATGTAACCAATCATCTTGATCACATGGGGACTAACTGGACTTCTCTCTGCAAGCCTGCACGCAAACAAGAATTTTGAAGTGTTGAACCTCTCAGTCCTTGCCTGGTTCTCAAACATTCTACGTAGTCCAATGATAATACTGTAAGCATTCAAATGCTCATATTGCTTCCAAAGCTCAGGTGACATTGTAGCAAGCATGAGACAGCCCACATCCATATATTCATTCTGTCACTTCTCATTCTCCCTACGTTGAGCAGCAGTAGCCGTTGCAGGTAGGTCTTGTGGACAAGGAGTTTCAAGCACAAACTCTTTGCGCTCTTACTTGAGAACAATTCTCAAATTACTCTACCAATCCATAAAGTTTATTCCATTCAACTTTTTTTTCAAGAATAGACCGTGAATTAAAACTGGATGATGCATTAGCTGCCATAATCTACAACAAAAAATATATGCAAGATTTAGCACTATGTTTATATTTATCTTCCATTAAATAATTTAACAAAAGATACTCCCACTATGTGTTTTGTAACCAAGTTCCCTCTAACTTCACATAGTGGGTCAAGATCCACACTTAACCAGTCCCTAGTGAGCTTTGGCATCACAGCTAGAGAACTAGTGAAATGGGTAAGCAACACCTTGCTAATCACATCCTATGTGACTCTTGTTTGTTGGGTAACATCTCTATGACCCGGGTCCAACCTATGACCCAAGGTCCAATACTGTTTTGATAACCTTGTTAAGTAAACCAAAAGTTTTCGCTTATAGATGTCCGACATCTATCCCATCTTATTGTGATAATCAGTGGCACCCTGCTTAGGCAGACCCACCACACAATGATCACAATCTTGATAGATGCAACCAATGGAAGGCCATTAGTACTACCTAATTTTTCTGAGGGATTCTATCCTATCATGTCAACATATCACATATATAATTACATGAAATTAAGATAGATAAACATCACAAATAAATGCATTCAACTATAAAATAGCATGGCCCAATAAAATCACCATATTCATTTGTATGTAGACAATCTCCATCCTCCACATAGCTCCTTTGGACCATTATGCTTGATATCTATATCCTCAAAACTAAGCTACTACCAGTAATAGCTAGAAATAGAAGATTACATAGATGGTTCAAATATTGACACGCAGGTCATTACAATAAGGACAGCCAACGAGGCTGAAATAAGCATGACTCACAGGCCATGAAAGAATATTACATGCATCACATACATACAAAAGGGTCATACTATTCACATCATGCTCCGCAAAAACAAGTTAGACGTAGAAACGCATTCTACCTAATGACATAAACCCAAACGACTTGTTTTCCCATTAGTGCTATAGAAGAACCTTACCGGTATAATTAAATTAAGCCAATCCGAGACAATCTCAAGGACTCGGTTCCCATTAGCGCTATAGAAAAACTTTATCAGCATAATCAAATTAGGCCAATCCGAGACAATCTCAAGGACTTGTTCCTATTAGCGCGTGGCTTAGATGAACACCAGACAATCTGGCGAACTCAACCAACCCTGATACTGATTGATCTCATTAGCCCTTGTGCCTATCGGTACATCACATGTTCCAATCAATCTAGACTGTAATAGATCACATCTACTACTACCATATATCAACTATATGCGACTATTCAGATCATAAACTATGCATGAAATCTCTGATACCACTGAAGGGTTACAGGTAGGCTACGATAGTGTAAAACAAAATCTTCTACCGCGTAAACTAGGAAACCATGCTAGTAAAAGATCATGGATCGTTACCACTCGACGTGTAGAGCAACGGAAGCAGAGTCGGAGTAGCCCAATCAGATGAAGCGCGAGTTGATGTAGAGGAAGTAGTTGATCTGCGTAACCTGATCATCACCTCCTTGCACGAGCGTCTCCTCCTCACGCGATTGCCTTCTCATGTTCCCCGCTGACCAATGCTGCAACGCAGCAGCGTCTACCGGTATCCACATGTTCGGGGTTAGAACGTGTGTGCAGAAGTGCTAGCGCCTGTGCGCGGCTAGGGTTTGGCTCTTAGGGAGAGGTGCGGCTAGGGTTTTTCTCGTGCGGGGAGAGTTTCCACCGTGCCTCGCCCCCAAAATATATAGAGCACCTAACTAGGCCTCGCAGGCCCATTAGGAACTCTATTCAGATTCCTATCCAAACTGGACCATATTCGGATCTCTATCCCAACAGTTCGTTCCAACCTGTTAAGTATGTGACCCTATAGGTTCATGTGCACTCGGTTGCAACCCGAAAATAACTTTTCGATCCACGTGTCAATAGCGGTCTCTAGCAAGACATATTGACCCGCCGGGTGCACACAATGATCATATCGGCTGAATCTATAGTGTATACATGTACGAACCCCTTTACCACACGATATCGATTAAACTCAAGGTGAGAAATGTGCCATCCTTTCATTAGCACAATCATTCACTCGACCATGTGATGGATTATTCAACTTGTGATTGACTCCTCAATCACTCAGTATGGCCATGCACTTCAGTAGTCCATTACATTGAGAGGCCCAGAGATATCTCTTCCATGAATTGGGAGGGGCAAATCTTATCTTGATTATTCACATTCCACTACATATTTTATAGCAAACCCGTAGACTACTTTTATAACTACCCAGCTACGGAGTAGCATTTGGCAGCCCCAAAGTAAGTCACTACACATATTGAGAACCATGATAATCTCAAGTATAAGAGTTTTACACCAACACTACTTGAGACCAACTGATGGTACATCATATAAAACTCTTGCAATGTCTCAAGTTGGGCCTATCTAACAACATGTTTTCTAACATGTGTCCATATTATTGATTTAGTATCTTCATACCATGATCCATGAGACGTGATCATCAATCAATATATGTGCTGATCTTAAAATTATATCCGTTTCATATATGATATATAATCAGGGATCATTTAGAAATAGTAACATATCACATAAAGAGTCTCACGAATAAATTACATATTTATTGATCAATAATAGGTTAACTATCTCAAGAAATACTTTATTCATAAATTCATAAATATAATATGTGATACAATCATCTCTATGATTGCCTCTAGGACATATCACTAATAATATTGATAGCAGTAAGGTAATAAATAGCGTTCGTAGCGGACCAAACATAGCGTACTGGAACTTAGTGGCTGCTATAGCACATAGCAACTGCTATAACAAATCTCTATTGGCTTTGTTGGCCGTTCTTAAACAGTTGTTCATGCATGGATGGAAGAGCTTAACGGCGTGTGACTTCTTTATATCTTATTTATTTATTTATGTTATTTTATAATTTTTATGCTATGAATATATGGGTAATGAACTATGTAGTCTAAATTTCTAGTTTGAAGTGAAACTTGATGTTATTATTGATATATAATCAAAATTTATTGGAACTTAGCGTCCGCAATAGCATCCGACATCCGTAATCCACTACCTAGACACTAATTTGCTACCATTTGGTTATTCACTATTCAATACCAATCATATGACACTTTGTTATAGGTAACAAACTTCATTTTGTTAAAATCTCACAAATTGGAGCCATGCCAAACTGGCCTTAGATTTGCAACATACAATAAATTATTTCAGTAATTTACACTACCTTAAACGTTGTAACACTCTTTTCTTAAAAGTTGAATACCGCATGCATCCATATTTTGCCTTTTATAAGAGGAAAGAATAAAAAAAGGAAAAAGTAAACGTGAGGAGTCCATCAGCCAAGCCTCCGACATTGCTGCTGCCCACCACCCCGTTTCTCGCGCGGCCCTCTCCTCCCCTCCGAGCCGCGAATACTTCTCCCGTCCCGCGTGCACCTCGCCACCGCCACCGCTAATTCCATCCCCCTCCCCCGCGTCTCCGAGGTGATTCTCCCTTTCCGATCCATTCCACTTTCTTCCGATCCCCAACCGCTGCTGGTACGCTTGCATTCCACCCTCCTCCGATCCCAACAGCTGCTGGAGGTTTAGGTACGTCAAGAACTAATCCCTCCCTGCGTGCTCTGTTTTCTCCGGTCGTTTTGATTTTTTTTAAATTTTCCGGGCGCAAGATTTGGCAATGAGAGCGTAATTGGTCGATCTTGAGGCGCCGAACGTATAGCTCGCCAGAATTTACCTGTCTGCGTTCACATTGTGTGAGGAGCCTTCTGCGTTTTAATTTTAGGATATGAATCATTATTAACTTGTCAATTAGTTGGTATGGGATATGGTACCATAATGCATAATGCTAGCAAATCATGGAATAATTTTGGGCATTTTCTAGGAGAATGAAGAAAGTCCTAGGCATTGGAATTGGTCTCTGCATCATTGATATAAAACACTGTTCATTTTTTATGATGCAAGTTCAGGATTTTGTGATAAGTATAAAAAATAGGTAACAGAATTTCATTTCACATTATATTATCTGTGGATTCTTTTAACAGCTTTGCTTGTTTATTTGACATTTAATTATCCGTTTTGATTTCCCTAACTATCTATCTATTTTGATAGAAGGATACATGGCAGAGTACCTTTCCTGGCCCTTTTCGTCAGACGTATTTGGCTTCTTGTCCCATATGCTCTTCTGTCTTGCTATACATGATACATGATAAATTTTGGCCCAGCTCATGGCCATCTAACAGTTTTATATGCTGAAGGATGTTGGTTCTATGTGCCACAAATCCCACTTAGCTATCTAATTCTTTTAAGGATGTTAGTTTAATGTGCTTGTGTTTGTATTCTATGATTATAATAGGCTTATTCTTATTACTGTAAGAACAATCCATCACATTATTCAGCTATCTGTATATATTTATCTGTTACTGCTATTCCAGTATATATCATGGGCATCACATGTCTTGGACTGGGTATATTTGTGGCTCATCTTTATCATTCCAAAGATTTACTATTACATATGTATTCTTCTATCTGTAGAATACGTTGAATGTACAAAAATGGCTACAATTTTTCAGGGTAGCACATGATGTATGCTGCAACTGACGCATGCTCTTCACCAAAGCTACACACAAGACTAAGGCTATGGGAGTTTGCCGACCGTTACATATTTGAACCAGTTGATGGTCTTGCTGATTTGTTCCTGTCAGTTGATCGGACAAATGGATCAATGAATCTAGTGGAAGAGTTGCCACCTCGTGGTCCTGCTACAAATCCTAGAGTTAGAATAGTTTTTGGTGTGATTGGAGTGCTCAAACTTGCAGTTGGGTCATACTTTCTTGTGATCACCGACCGTGATTGTGTTGGATCCTACTTGGGGCATGCAATTTTCAGATTGACAGGACTAAAAGTTTTGCAGTGCAATAACTCGGTTAATACTTCTTCTGCCGAGCAGGTCTGGCAGTGTTTATTTGGGTCTCAGTTACAATTTCTTTACATCCATATTGCATTAATCATTCTATAAATCTCTGGCAGAAAAAAATGGAAACAGAATATTCAGAACTTCTGGATGCAGCAGAGAAGACTATAGGCCTGTACTTCTCATATGATGTCAACTTAACACTAACGTGGGTACCACGATGAATATTATGCTTTTTTTCTTGCAAACATTTGCCTGAAGTGTATGAGGGGGTTATAAGCAATGATCCCATCTTTCACTTTTTTATCTTCCTCTTTTTTCCTTTGCAAGTTGGTCATATCTCTGTCCCTTCTGTTGTAGTTCACAGAGGCTGCATGATCTAGGGGATGAGTTTAAGTCACTTCCACTCTGGAGACAGGTTTGCTTCCTCTTTACATAATTCTGTGCTTTGCTTATGCATGAAGTGCCTGATCCGTTTTTATTCTCTCTTATATAATGTGCAAGCTTCTGTGTCTTGTTCTCAACTTCTTCACGTGATTCTATTTCACCATTTGTACTGTTTTCCTCATTATGGACCTTATTGCATATTTGGTTATCAGATTAGTGGATTACACTTCTAATGTAGAAAGATGGAATTAAACTTAAAAATTCTAAATGTTACATGTTTTATTTGGCTGGTTTTTGTATTTGCGGTTAAAGCTTTTCGACGGAAAATTTGTAGTTAAATTTTTTGCTGAGAAATCACGTGTGACAAAATTGTAATGCTGTGATTTTCCATTTAAGAACCTCAACTTATAATGCTACTCACTACTAGTTAGCGTGTTCCTTCTGGGAAAATAGCTATCATACAAATCCAGGCAAAATGAACCAAATGCATGAAAGCTATATCCGAACATATGTCACACAATAGATAATTAATTTATTATAGTTTCTAGTTTTAAGTAGACAGCCAAATGGCAGATTGTCAGTCCATAAACAGGCCCGAGATGCAAGCAGAAGTCCATAGTGACCCAAGAAAAAAATATTCATGTGCTTCAGTTTCTAAATGTACAACATAGTACGTTTGCTTTTGTTCCCTTGTCCTGATTTCCGAAGATGGATATGGTGGGAAAAACTAGCAAAAGATGATGTTACATTTTGATTTTTCCATGATGAGGTTTGCACATCATTTAGAACTTCTCTAACAGCGTCCCCATTGGTAATGATTCCACTAGTGTGCTGCGAGCTTTCAAGCTTATCCTCTGGATTTGTTTAATCAATGTTCAGTGACTTCTTCTTTTTTTATTCAGTGCCCTCTGATTTTTTTTGATCAAATGTTGTGACCCTGTGAGAGACAGTGAGAAAGGTGGTGCAAAAAGAGGAAATGGCACACAGATGGAACCCATGTTTTGATTAAGACACCTTGTTTTTTGTAAGACAATTTGAAATAGAAATGAAAGCCAACCATCTCTGGCATACAAATGAAAGACAGACATATCAAATAGCATGGTTAGCACTCACAGTGAATTTCTTTAAAAATTGGGTTTGATGGTACTCACCGAAAAAACTGTATTCATATACATAATGAAAATTTGAACTTTAACTGTATATGCAAATACTTTTTCAATCCACCTATACGTCTGTACTTATGGCTTGGTAGCCTTAAAGGCAATGTCTCTAAGTTGTGTCCTTGTTACACCAGCTTATTTATATTGCCATTTTTCGAGGAAAAGGTACCATTAAGTCATTAACCACACTTAATAATACTAAAGGCTGTTTTGGTTGATACCAAAACATGCCCTACCAATATTTTGGCCACTTGAATAGTAGTTGTGATGCATTTGAATTGGAGCTAAAGTTTTGGCAATGCCTAGGCCCAAACTGGTTGCAATCCAAAGCTATCTTAGCCTACCAAAAATTTGGCACAAAATTGGCATCAAACCAAACCCAATCTATACAATCATACCCTACCAAATAATTTGTAGTGCCAAGTTTTGGCACTACCATTACTTCGGTAGCGTAGTAATCCAAACTAGCTCTACTCAACTAACAGAGTTTGACGGTAGTAGCAAAAGTGACATGTGCACAACTTTTTAATAGAAAATTGTAGAGAAAATTTCTCCTATGCCACTGAAAATTCCCTCAATCCCTCTGTCACGGCCTAGCAATGGCCGCCACTTATATGGATGAAACGACGGAGGCTGAGGCCTCTGATGACGTGGTTGTCGAGGCACGGTGGCAGATCGGTGTAGAAGAAAAGCAAGAACGCGCAGAGGAAGAGAGCGCGGCGAGAAAGATAAATAGATAAAGGAGGAATTAATGTGATTCTTGTTATCCCATACTAATCGATTACATCCTTTAAATAGGAGACAACACCTCAACGAACTCCCTAACAAACATAGCTACGATATTGCAAAAGATAATAAACTTAACCAAACTAATCCTGAAGACTTTGACTTGACGATGTTGCTCCCGCGTCGTTCTGTGCTACTCCCTTCGTATCGCCGCCTGTCATTCCACTTCCTGCGACGTTGGAACGTAATGCCCCACATGACATCTCTCCCCTCCGCAAACAACTCGTCCTCGAGATGAAACATCAGATACAGATGGCAAAAGTCGAGCAATGGAACCCATGATGCGTCCGCCGTGGGCTGAATGCCATGCGCCACATGGGCCCGTAAGACCGCGTCCGGCTGAGGAAGAACGCGCCCATTGTGTAGGGGAGGTAGAGGAGGTGTCGACGTGGGAGGCGTACCCCAGAATGGCTTCAGCATACTGACATGAAACACGTCGTGTAAGCAAGCGCACGGCGGTAACTCCAAACGGTAAGCGACATCGCCCACGTGCGCCACACCTTGTAAGGGCTGTAAAAATGCGGAGACAGTTTCGCCTGCGCCAGCACTCCCAAGGAAGCTGCTGGCCTATGCAACAGGTGAAGCCACACCCAACCACCAAGATGAAATTCAAGGTAGCTATGCTTGGCGTCATACTACTTGTAAATTTGTTGAGCTTGTTCCAGGCGATCATGGACGTTTGCAAGGAACTCATCCCTGTCATGCATGAGCTGATCCATGGTGGCGACCCTTGATGTGCCCGTCTCATAAGAGCACAACGCCGGTGGCTTGCGGCCATACACCACTTTGAATGGTGTATCACGCTGCGACGATTGTGAAGCCACTTGCGGCCCACAGCAGCCACTGAAGCCACTTGCGAGGTCGATCACCTGCAAGGCAACAAAGACACATGGCAATCGTCTTGTTAACCGCCTCTGTCTGGCCATCGAACTAAGGATGAAAAGCCGAGCTTATGTGAAGTTGGACATCAGCTAAACGGAACAACTCCGTCCAAAAGTGCCATGTAAAAACCGAGTCACGATCGCTGACAATAGATGTTAGGATACCATGGAGCTGGACAATGTTGGCGAAGAACAGAGAGAACGACCGACTTGCTGAGGGATGGCTGAGGGCGATGAAATGGGCATATTTGGAGAATCGGTCCACCACGGTGAGAACGACCGACTTGCCATGGACTTTAGGGAACCTCTCGACAAAATCAATGGAGATGTTTGCCCAAATTTATGACGGCACAGGCAGGGGTTGGAGTAGTTGCACTAGATGCAAGTGTTCAACCTTGTTCTGCTGACACACAAGGCAAGCCTGCGCAAAGTCTTGCACCACCCGCGTAGGCGAGGAGTGTGGATATCCGCCTTAACCTGATGCATTGTCTTCTGGATCCCCTCATGGCTGATGTTGTGGGCTACAGCCACGATGTCCTGTAAATAGGCGGAGTCGGGCGGCAAGTAAATCTTGCCCCGAAGGAGAGCAACCCGTCAGCCTCGCCCTAGTAATCGTCCAGTGTGCCGGCCTGTAGTTGTTCTCGCAGTGCACAGAGTGCCAGATGGGATGCTTCTCCGCACATAGGTTGTCGAAGAGCTCGAAAGTCGGGCCTGAGATTGCCAAGGCCTGCGCCAGCTCCTCTGCATCAACGATAATATTTTGGCGGGCCAGCTTGTACTCCACTCAAAAGTCAAAGCCGAGGAGCTTGCTCACCCACGCATGCTATGGAATTGTCGACAAACGCTGATCCAAGAAAAACTTTAAACTATAGTGGTTAGTGCGTACCACGAATGGACGGCCCTAAACATAAGGCCGCCAATGCCGGACGGCTTGAGCCAAGGCGATGAGCTCCCTTTCCTAAGCAGCGAGGCGAGCATGGCGGGAAGCAATTGGCCGGTTGTAGAAGGCCATTGGTCCCGCGCCCTGGTGGAGAACTGCGTTGAAACCCGCTCTAGAAGCATCACACTCGATGATGAATGGTAGGGCGAAGTCACGTAGTTGTAGTGTCGGCGCCGATGTCAAGGCATGTTGCAGCGACTTGAAGGCACGATCGGCCTCGTTCATCCATGCGAATGCTGCTTTCTTGAGCCACGTCAGGGGCGCAGCTAGCACGCCAAATCCCTTGATGAAACGCCGATAGTAGCCAGCGAGCCTAGGGATGCCATGGAGTGCATGCACCGACCGTGGCGTGTGCCAGTCCAGAACCTCTTGAACCTTCTAAGTATCCATGGCGACACCTTCACCGGAGATAACGTGGCCCAAATACGCCATAGAGGTGACGCCAAAGTACTTAAATCGCTTGAGGAACAGGCGGTTGCGCTACAGCATGGAAAAGACAGCATGTACGTGGCGGAGGTGTTCTGCCCATGACTGGCTATAGATTAGGATATCATAAAAAAAAGCGAGTACAAACCGGCAGAGGAATGGCTGCAGGACTTCATTCATCAAAGCTTAGAATGTGGCTGGTGCGTTCATGAGGCCGAATGGCGTCACCAAGAACTCAAACAGTCCCTGATGCGTGAGGAACGCTGTCTTCCCACCGTCATCTGGCCACATGCGTAACTAGTGGTACCCCGAGCGCAAGTCGAGCTTGCTGAAATAGTGGGCGCCCTGAAGCTCGTCGAGGAGTTCCTCGACCACTGGAATTGGGAATTTGTCCTTGATGGTTTGTTCGTTGAGGGCTTGATAATCGATGTAGAAACTGCCAACTGCCGTCGTGTTTCTTGATGAGGAGGACTGGCGCCAAAAACGCTGATGAGCCTGTGCCAACATATCACCACACTGGTGTTCCAACTCATCCTTCTGGTGTTGTGCATACTGGTACTGCCACCAGCCCGATGCTAGGCAGCAAGTGGATGTGGTGGTCTGTGGTCGTGGTTGCGCTGCGGCGGAAGGCCGCGAGGCTCGGCAAAGATGGAGGCGAATTCTTCCAGTAGTCCCACCATGATGTTAGGACCGGAACAAGCAAAAGCACGTCCAATGGATGCGTGGCTGGCCTGCCCATTCCCAGCCACGTGATCTGGCTGCCGCGTGAACGTGAAGCGGAGATTGTCGAAGTCCCAGAGGACCGGTCCCAGCGACCGGAGCCATTGGTAGCCAAGAACCACATCGAACGTGTCCAGGGAGATAGCGTAGAAGTCGGTGATGAAAGCCTGGCCGTTGATGCCGACCTAACATCATGTGCAGCCCCCGTGCAATCAAGCCGGTCCCCGTTGGCCACTCGGACGCGTAGTCCGTGGCACTGGCTCAGTGCAATGCCGCTGCGGGCGGCATGGTGCTGATGAAGTTATGTGTGGATCCAGAGTCGAATAGTGCCACGTGCTGGCACCCATTGATCGTGATGTTGAGCTGCATGGTCTCACTCCCCCGGGGACGGATGCTGGCTACCGCGTATAGGGAGATGCTTGGGTCACCCTCCTGTGCGGCGTCTAGCGGCTCGGCGTCGTCGTTGTCTGCCGAGGGCGCACATAGCCAATAGTGGCGTTTGCAGCGGTGCCCTGGCGCGAATTTTTCATTGCAGTTGAAACACAGAGTCAGCATTTTTCCGGTGTTAGCGTGCGCTCAGTAACATGCCCTGGCTTGGTAGGAATGGCAAGGCGTGGCGCTGCGGGCGCTACCGGGAGGAGGAGGGGGGGACAGGGCAGCCGCCGGTGGCGTTGCCAGGCGTGCTCTGGGGGTGCGCGACATTAGTTTAGGCGGCTTAGCACGGACTGGCTCCTAGTAGGCCTGAGCCAAACTCATTGCCGTGTTCAGAGACAAAGGTGCCTCCAGCTCGACATCGATGCGGAGTTTACCCTGCAAACCTGTGGTAAATAGCTCGATTTGTTGTACCACCGTGAGTGGTTCGGCGTGGCTAAGGAGGGTGAGGAAATGTTCCTGGTACTCCGCCACAGACCTGGTGCGGCGCAGCTCAGCGAGAGTGCCTAGCTTGTTGTGGCGTAGGGGTAGCCCGAAGTGTAATTCCACCATCTCTATGAAGCGTCTCCACGGCGGTGTGCCGTATTCCCGTTCGACACGCGTGTACCACTCCTGTGCTGCACCAGTGAGATGGAATGCCGCCATCCACACCTCTTCCACGGTGTGTTATCCACAAAAGAATTGCTCACAACGGCTCAGCCAAACGGATGGATTGTCCTTGCCGTCGAACTGAGGGAAATCCCACTTGTGATAGCGTGGGACGCGACCATCTACACCCGCCTCCTAGTGTGAGCCGCTCGGCTTCTGTGATAGGATATTGGGTGCCTGACTTTCCAACTTGCCGATCGCTGTGGCGTGTGATTTCTGCTGTTGGTCGATGGCCCCCAACCTATCCTCAAGCATGTCCAGCTTGAGGATGAATTCCAGCTTCTCGTCGACGCTTGCATTGTCTGTTGATGTTGCCATATCCACAAGTGCCGGATGAAGCTCTGGTACCAAGTTGTCATGCCGTGGCAACAGCTGCAACTTATATGGATGAAAAAAAAGCCGTGTGATGGGTGACTATCTAGCACGGTTCAGAGAGCACGTGTATGTAGTCTGCGCTGGTGAATGGAAGCCCCTTTACACATTGCCATTCAAAAGCGAAAGAAAAAAGCCAACTTATTTCGAATTGCCTTTTGTAGTGCGCGTACTCTGATCCCTGGCGAGAAAATGGCTGCACGGGTTTACCGATGGAGGCTGAGGCCTCCGATGACATGGTTATCGAGGCATGGTGGCAGATCGGTGTAGAAGAAAAGCAAGAACACGCAGAGGAAGAGAGCGGAGCGAGAGACAAAGAGACGGGGCAGAAAAGATAAATAGACATAGGAGGAATTAATCTGATTCTTGTTATCCCATACTAATCGATTACATCCTTTAAATAGGAGGCAGCACCTCAACGAACTCCCTAACAAACTTAGCTACGATATTGCTCAAGATAATAAACTTAACCAAACTAATTCTGAAGACTTTGACTTGACGATGTTGCTCCCGTGTTGTTCTGCACTACTTCCTTTGTAGCGCCGCCTGTCTTGCCGTTCTGCTTCCTGTGATGTTGGAACGTAATGCCCCACATGACACCCTCATCTGCCACTAAGAACTTTCCATTCCTTGTGCACCATTGGAGTGTAATTTTTATCTCTCTTGTGCCATTGTCATACATCTCCTGTTAAGTGAGCGCAAAAGGAGGAGCATAAGGAATTGAAAGAAGGAACACTCGATGGCATAGGAGGAATTTTCTGCAAAAATGAAATAATTTAATACACTAATTGTGTCGTACTTTGGACTTGTGGATAAGTCTTCGATGCTTTACTGGTTACTTCTGCACAGATCAATTAATTCCACTCTTTGCAGGCAGAACCGAGATTTCTATGGAATAGTTACTTGTTGGAGCCTCTAATTGAGAACAAAGTAAGATTAGTGTTGTTATTAACTATGGATCTTGTGACCAGTATTTACAGTTAATTTTGATTGCCCCTTTCTCCTTCCACAGTTGCACCAATACTTACTACCAGTCATTCAAGGAAGTATCCATCACTCATCGTAACATCTCAACTTATTACCTGAGATATAAGATGACTTCTGATAGTTTATACTTAGATTACCTTTCTGTTATTAAGGTCATATGTCAATTTGAACTGCTGCAACTTAACTAAATATCAGGTTTTCAGAATATCCATGCAGAAGTTGGGTCAGAGGAGGTAAACGTCACCCTGATTGCACGTAGGTGTACACGTAGGATAGGTATTATGAACCATCAAAATAAGCTTATTCGCCACTTTTTTTTCTTTAAATGTTACCATTGTTACAACATTTTGGTATGTTGTACTTATTTGCCATTTTCTATTTCCAAAAACTGAATATCAATTATTGATTAAGAGTTTATGAGCTGTTTTCTTGCTGAAGGTACTCGGATGTGGAGGCGAGGAGCTGATCCAGAGGGTTATGCTGCAAATTTTGTTGAATCAGAGCAGATAATGCAATCAAAAGAATTTACAGCATCCTATGTGCAAGTAAGTTTCTTCACTCAATTGAACAGTGCATAGGGGAGCCAGTATCCCTATTTGAGGAAGTGACATGATGCAATGTCCCAGTTTTTTTTTCTTTTTTTCAAAAATAAGATTCGGGTACACATAAAGTTATGTTAACCTTCATATTTTGTTTCCAATTTATCTTTGGAATCAACAATGTAAAAGGAAAAAGGGTCAATCATGCACAGTTCATGTGTGCTAAAAGATTTCTTGTCTTCCTATTTTGTATCTTGATACTAGTGGTGAATACGACACTGAATGTTTGCAGGTTTCCATAATTTTTTTTCTAGCATCTCTCATATTTCTTTTGGCTGACAGTTTATTTTTATATTCTGTGATAACTTTCTTACATTAATGTGTATTGCAGGTTCGAGGTTCGATGCCTTTTTTGTGGGAGCAGATTGTTGATCTGACATATAAACCTAGTTTTGATGTTGTCAGAGTAGAGGAGGCGGTGAGTGCTCCATTTTCCTTTTTAAATTGTTGTTCCACTTACCCCTTAAGTGCACTTACACATTATAAGATCTAATTAAGTATTGCATTTAGCCTTTGTTTACACTTTCTTTTTTCACAATTTTCTTGGATTTGTTTTCTGCAGCCTCATGTACTTGAGCGCATTTTCATAATTTACAAAGAATATGGAGCTGTCCATGGCTGTTGATCTTGTCAATACAGTAGTATTGTATTCTTTGGACTCAAATCAGCCTCAGCTTTCAGTTTTGTTGTGTATAAGGTGTCATGCTGGGATTCCCTGCCATTGGCGTGCAAGGTGACTGGCCAAGGTAGCTGTGTCGGACAGTGTACAGTTTTTAGAAAGTTTACTGTTAATAACCTAGTATTGGTTGCATATTTTTGGGGATAAACATTTTGTTGGTATCATTGGATTTGATTGAAGGTAACTCATCTATCACAGGGCTGCACAAGATTGAATAAAGCAAATAAAGTTACTAATTACCTATCCATCTTTCTCGTCGTGCCCTTGCCTGTGGAGCACATCATGGATCTCAGCCATTCCACAGGGGTCCAGGGGACTCGTCCCGACACTTCGCACAGTTACAACCTCAAAACAACCCCCTTACAAATTACCTAGGCTGTGTCTTGATTGCAGGGCCAGAACGAAGAGTTCTTCATTTTGACAATAGTGTCATGTTCATTCCTAAGTTGCATTGTATCTTTGATTTTGTAAACAATATCTGTCCTGAAATGGAGCTAAGTAGTTCATTTCAGCTACTAATAAAGATAACTGTTTGTTCTAGAATAGTTATTATGTTCATGTAATAGTTTTGGCTTTTTTATTTCAACATGCTTGTAATGCTGGTGTTCCACTCCTTGATATTTTCACTGTATATTCCTTATTGATATATTCAGCAGGTGGTGAAGGTCGCCTTTATGAAAGATTGCAAATCAATTGAACTATCTTAAGTGAAGATATAGGTAAGGTTTGGCTACCACTTCAGAGTTATTCTATTGTGGTTTACTGTTGATATTAATTAAACTAATTATTGCGGATTTGTGCATTTCGACTTCCATCAAATCTGTGGTCATATTCACTTTGAACGCCTTTCTCAGCTGTATGATCAAATTGAGGATTATCTTAAGAGGCATAGGTATGTTGCTAGAAGATACGAAGTAATACATGTATAATACTCAGATGACTTAAGTACATTAGAAATCTCTAACTCTAATTCATTATTGCCTTCTCAAATTATATATTTATCAAAATTGTTACAAATATAACTGCATGAAAGTGACAAATTTACTAATATATTTCACATATAAGCTTATACTTTTGCATTTATTATAAGAATGTGGGGTGGATTTCACGCATTCGAAAACATCATCTATTTGGTGGAGTATATGTTAGCGTCAGTTTCTTCTACAGCAATTTCCGTTTTTATCTTTCTGCAGGTGATTAACTTACATTGATTTCTTTACTGTTAATAGTTGATGAGTTTTCTGCATTCTCCTATTGAAAATCAGTGCATTTGATGCAGAAAATAATGTGGCTGATTTATGCTATTTGGTTCCTGGTTTTGCCAATCTACTATAGCATATATGTGGTTTAGTTTAATAACCCTCATTTCCTTTAATACTTCTTTGATTATAACTTACAATTATTGGTTGTAGGGACTAGCTTACATACATTCAAGAGTGTACACAAATTTTGTTATATGCTTCCTAGTTTTGGTCCTGTCGCTGTGAGAGAGGGAAAGGCAAATTTATCGCATGTTAGCCAAACTATTTTGCTTGTTTTTCCATCTGCTCTTGTTGCCATCTCTGCATGGAGAAAAAAACAGTTTCAATCTCCCTTTTGTCTCGCAACAAGAAAAAAAGTTGGCAAAATGATAGCCCTATCTGACACTTTTTGTCCATATCTGACTATACTATTTTATACAAGGCCTCCTAGCACTAATTTGTTATAGGGGATTTGGATTAAAATCCAAGGAATATCCTAAAAGAACCCCTTTCATCTAAACTCATCTTATTGATGTATTCTCATAGTCTTTCGAATTGTTATGGCCAGGTCTTCCTTTTAAATAGTAAAGGTGAGAAAATGGAAGGGCAGACTGGAACTGTTAGAACAAATTGTGTCGATTGTCTAGATCGTACTAATGTAACTCAGGTACATACTTCTAAGCGCACCTTTGTCATGAGATTTCGAAATTTAATTCTAGGTACTATTTTATTGATGTGTGTCGTTTCGTGAGGTTTGAGGACAAGGTGGAACGTGCATTTAGTTGGTAGGACGGGAGTGGTAAAGCAGGACGAGGTCATCCACTTGGTGGATATTCGACCAAGACGTAGGATGGTGTTGTACCATTGCTTGATGAGCTCTTCCTAGCTTGCATCGAGAAGTCTCAAGCACACTAGTGTAGTGGTCCATTCGCACTGGCGAATCTTGGGGCCCCATGTCGTCAACGCGCCCAACCACTTGCCTCCAGATCTTCCGGCGGTGCAGATTCGACCCCAGGTCACCAGTACCTCTGTGCGGCTGAAGGAGAATATGAAGGTGATATTGAGAGATCGGGTGCAAATGGGGTAGTGCGATGACCGCCAGCGCAGCGGGTGCAAGCAAAATCCACCTGCCTGCATGCAACAGGCCTGGCTCACCAGCAATGCTTGGAGTTCACGTTTCCTTCGGGCCTGGGCTCAAAGGGAATCATGTAGTTCACAGCCTGGCTCGTCTGACGATACAAGCAAGCAAACATGCCACCGGTTGCATCTCTCGTGCTGGCCAAGGGGAATGCAAGCAACCAAATAGCCCCTAAGTTGACGTGGGCGTGCTCAAGTTATTGGCCCTTGCATGATTTGTTTATCTTGTTGAACTTGTGGAGTTAGCATGAATGTATCCAAGGAAGAGATGTCCACATCAAACTGTCATAGATGAGATTCGATGTGGCTGCCATGGAGATCGATGTGTCTATGACATGCAGAATAGCAGAGGAAAAACAGAGTAGGACTCGTCTCAGAGCCATGCCTATCTATGGTCAACCATTAGTAGGAATATATCCGTTCCATGCACACTAGTCTTGGAGACTGCAAACATGTGGAATTTGTGCCCTATCTCGTCTGCAAAGTAGTTACATGAAGAGCACTCATTGACCCATTCTTGACAGAGTTGGGAAATGTCTTTGTGCAATGTTGATGTATCAATGGCCGATGCAAGCGCCGGCAACGCAACCAGATGCTATTTCTTGGAACACAATGGTGCGAGCTTTCTATCCTAGATAGATAGCTCCATGTGGCAAAAAATTTGAGGGCACAAATGGATAGTGAAGATATCTTGATTGATGGAAGGACACAAACGTCAAAGGCAAGCAATGCACTAGCGGAGCAATGGCATAAATTAGGGAGAAAAAATAGAGCCCTATGTTAGCATGGCATATCTCGTAGTGGCATGAGCGGCATCAGTGCAATTGAAGCGAAAAGAGCACCCAATGCGTGTATGGACTTTTTCCTTCTATACCACCTACGACCATGTCGTATGGCCCTTCATAGGCCCATGCTCACATGTTTTTCCATAGCAAAGGTTTAGAATTTTTTATTTTTATATTTTTTTAAAAAAATATTTACAAAAGTATATTTTTGTTTCAAAAATTTACAAAAATATACTCCCAACGCCCTCTAGGAGGGCGTTTTTTAAAAAACGCCCTTTCAGAAGGCGTTTTTGGTGACGTGGTAGACGGCTGGGTGGCCAACGGCGTCTGCAATTTTGCAGGTGGCCCCTGGCAGCCAAAAACCGCCCTCTAGGAGGCGGCAAGGGGGCCACCTGCAAAGACGCCGACTCGTGGGGCCGCTGCTTTAGTGGGAGGCTCCCTTGCCACCCTCTGGGAGGGTGGTTTTTGGCTGGTCAGGGGGCCGCCTGCATAAATGGTGGCTCTCTAGCCTCTAAGGCAGTGTGCCTCCTACAAAAGTGTTAAAAATCGCTCTTTGGGAGGGCGATTTTTTGCTGGCCCAGTATAAAACTCCCTCCCAGCCTTTGAAAAGTTTATAAAATTCACAAAAATAACAGAAAAAAAGAAGAGAGAGCTAAGAGCGAAGGTGAACGAAAGTAGCGAGCTCTGCCGGTTTGCGCATTCGTCTGCAGGTAAAGTCTATTGTCCCTTTGCAATTTCTATTTCTATTCAAAAATTGATGTAGTATTGTACTAGTTACATGTATAGTACTATATGAAGATAAGTTGTTACTCGTAGATCCGTAGGTGTTTGTGTAATTTGTCTACACCCTGTGGACCATACCTAACATTCCCTTACCTGTGAAATAACTAGTACAATACTACACATACTACATCACTTGATGAATAGAAATGAAAATTGCAAAGAGACATAAAATATTACCTGCAGACGAATCCGCAAACCGGCAGGGCTTCGCCGCTTTTGTTCACCTTCGCTCTCAGCTCTCTTCTTTTTTTCTGTTATTTTTGTGAATTTTATGAACTTTTCGGAGGCTAGGAGGGGGTTTTATACTGAGCCAATAAAAAATCGCCCTCTCAAAGGGCGATTTTATACTCGGAAAGAAGTTTTTTTTAAAGTAAAAGGGCCATTTTGCAGGCGGCCCCCTGGCCGGCCAAAAACCGCCCTCTAGGAGGGCGGCAAGGGGGCCGCCTGCAAAATCGGCGGCCCGGCGGGTAGGGCATTTTGCAGGTGGCCCTCTTGCCACCCTCCTAAAGGGTGGCTAGGGCGCCGCCTGCAAAATTGTAGATGGAGCATGGCCGACGACTGTCTGCCACATCACCAAAAACGCCCTCTGGAAGGGCTTTTTTTAAAACAAAAATATACTTTTGTAAATATTTTTTTAAAAAAATATAAAAATAAAAAATTCCAAAGGTTTATGCTATAATACCAACCAAAGTCCGTACTGGCCTAACTTCTCATAAAATGCTGTATAGAAGGGTTAAGTGGAGATACTATGGTCAGAAATGTTTGGTTTATATGTTGGCTTGTACCTATCCAAATTGTATATGTGGGGCTACTTGCACAGAGCCACATTATGTGCCATAGGAGCCACTGTTGGTAGCATACCTTGTACATAACTGATGTCTAGAACCACCTCTCGGTACACAACCATGTCATATGCCCTCTATGAGCCCATACACACACCCACTTGTGCAACTAAGGTTTATGACTTTGTGCTCTAATTCCAACTATAATATCTTTACATTAGCCCAATTTTTCTTAGTAGCGGGCCAATTACGCATAGCACCCTTGCTTATCCCTCTTAGGATGGACACTCTTGGTAGCACATCACATACATAGCAGATTACAAGACTGCCTTGCAGTACACTACCGTGTTGTATGCCCTCTGGGCCACACGCATCTGTGCATCAAAGGTTTATGTTCTAATACCAGTTATAACACCCTAGGTTCCAAAATCATTGTTAACCTAGTTCTTCTGCGGAGTGGGCTGACATACACATAGCACCTCACTTGCACCTCGGTCATTGCATCATTTAAAAGGTTTAACCTGGAGGTGCTATGGTTGGAATTCGTGAGCTTATATGCTGCCCTCAACCTATCTAAGCGCTTCATGTGGGACTAATCTCTCCAGCACCACACCATAGGTTACACGGATAGCTACTACTGAGCTGGAGTATTATATTTTATGTGCCGGGATCCATACATCTTTCTCAAGAAATTACTATGTCCTTTAGGCCTTTTCCATTTTTTTCATGTATATGTAACTACAATAGTCTCCTTAATGCACAAAACAGAACATGATCGGGAGAAAAATTCTGGAAAGCCAACTGCAACAAATCGGTGTTCTTGGTGACAACAGTACGATCAGCGATTATCCAGCATTTGATGCGAATTACAAAGTTTGTAAGTGTTGTATACTTGCATATGATATTCACTAAACATGGTTCTTGTTAGGATTTCCCCCATGCTTGTCTCACAATGTTGCTGACCTTTTGTTTCAGTATGGGCCAACCATGGAGATGCAATAAGCACTCAATACTCTGGAACTCCTGCTTTGAAGGGAGACTTTGTTCGGTAATTTGTATAGAACAAATTGAATGTTCTGCATTTGTATTTTCAAGTTTTACTTAAAAATCTTATTTAGTCCCTTTTCATATGCACATATTGGACCTACTAATTCCAGAAAAAAAAAGTAGTGATTTGATTGCAACCATGAGCATGTTCAAAGCTGAGCTGCTAATATTGTTTTTATGAAGCAAAGCTTTTGCAGCTTCTAAGATCCTTTAACACCTCGCCTGCTAAACATCTTCTCTAGTTTCGTGTTATTAATCTCCTCAGTAGTTAAACCTTTATAATGGCAACTTTTTAAACTGATATATTTCTTGCTCGTTATGGAAAGTTATCTTCTCGCCACCATCACAAAAATTACTAGTTGGATTGTATCTAGTTGCTTACTTCCCAATATTACGACTGACACCTGAGATGTAACAGTTCTAATGCCTGAGATTGCAGTATTATAAGTAAATTACTAAGTAAGTTGCAAAATAACATTGTTGTGCCAATGGCATTGACACATGTTTTAATTTTTTGCTCCATTGATCCCTGTCTATGGTCTATTTTCTAGTTTTCATTAGTGGATCTTTAGAAACAAATAATTAGTAATTGGTTTTTGTTCTTCTTAACTTGACCGTATCTTTTCATTATTTATTAGGTATGGGAAACGAACTACACAGGGAATTCTAAATGATCTATGGAATGCACTGGCTAGATATTACCTGAACAACTTCGCAGATGGTACTAAACAGGTATGTTGCTCACTTGGGCTCACCATTGATGGGCTGGAGTGAGTTGGATTTTGTCTTTCGGTTTTAGGTTTTTCTCGAGGAAACAAAGGCCCTACTACATCATATGATTAGGAATACAATATTGGACTCTTGTTCCAGATTAAAATTTTTGGGTTCAATACTTCTGTCTGAATCAATTCACAATAGCACTCGATACATTCTAGCACATTGGCTAGCCCTATTTTGGACAAACTCCAGGTAGGCATATTGGGTAGCACATGAGCTAACCCTTTTTGGTCTATCTTTACCTTGGTGATCTTCTCTTTGCCTTACTACTTCATAAGCACTTGGCATCAACCATAGGCAGATCAAACAGACACACAACACAGTCACTCCAAAAATGGCCAGATCTTTGATACCTTTGTGAGACCCTTCATGGTATGTAGTGAGTTTTGACAACTCCAGTCGAGAATAGGAAAGCATTTCAATCCCAAAAGACAGTAGTCTCCATGCTTACCGAGCCAATATATCTTGGTTAAAGAGCATCAGGTCCACTTAAACATAAACCACCTTTACTGTTTAGCTAATCATTTACCCATATGAGCACCATTATGTTTTTTTCATTGCCATTTTTCTGCACCCACTAGTATTTCTGAATTAACTTCTGAAATTGTAAAACACTAAATCAGGGCAACTGGTGTACGTTTGCAAGACAGAAAAGACGAACCCATGAAAGTAACAGCTGGTGTAGTGTTAACTATTACTGGGGCGATGGACAGCAAGTGTAGGTGCATATTGGCATTTGATTAACAACAGTGGTGGTTGGTCGTGGAGTTAGGAACCAAATATCTCCACTCGAGTTGCCTCTAAATATAGGAAAAATATGTCTAATTTACAAAAATAGTACAAGCATTAGGCCATATTCTGTAGCAAACTTTAAGTAAATTAGCTTCTTCACCTCGCTGGCCGGGCAGATCTTTTATCAAGCATGCAACAAAATACTTAGTCACGATGCTTGTTTGAAGTGGGGATTTGAGATAGAATCTTCGGTACCATTAGGTTGCTATGTTATCTAGGATATAATGGACAACATGAAGAAAATTTTCCTTAGTTTGGTAATGCTGGATCAAAGCACAGTGATTACTCACTATTTGTTTATTGCCTTGTATAGGATGCCATGGATCTTCTTCAAGGACATCACATATCGTCAGTTAGTCAGGATATGCCAACTCCAACCAAAGGACTTCTAGAGAATTATGCGGTTGGCTATTTTTTCTATTGCTTGAAATTGTTCTTTTTACAGATTGAATGATCTTAATGTCAAATACCGTGAATTACATTGAGTATTCTAACTGTTGGTTACTTCTCAATTCTCATGCTCAAAAATGGCTGCAATTTACAATGAATTTGTATGTGTAATTTGGATGTTTCCATCAATTAAAAGGATAAGTTGACAGTGTTGATGCTATGGTCTATACCAAGGTTTTGAATACCAGTCCCTTTGGAAAACCTTAATCATATGCAAAACTTTTGAACTCAAAAACTGTTTACCAGTGGTAACTGGCCGTGAACCAGTTTTTGAATTGGAAATTTTGTATTAAAACTTTTGGCATGGGTTGCATGATTTTTTATACATTCGGTATTTACCACACATAATGCTACAAGAAAATATACAAGTAACTGGTCTGGAGCTCCAAACTGTTAACCGGTAGTCCAGTTACCAGCCAAGATTTCACCCCTGATCTATGCCCTCAATTTACATCTTTTGCAGATAGAGTTACATGGACACTTGAGTGTTGTTATGTATGTTTTAGTGGAATTTTTTTTGCCATGTTGAAATTAGGAGTTTATTACATGTGCAATGATTTTGCGGTCTTACTTGAGTTTTCATTTGCAGTCCTTCCGCCTTGCTTTTGCTCTGCTTTTGGCAGCCGTGATATTAATGATTATGTCACTGAGAAAAGGTACTATTTCTGCCTACTGAAATGGCAACGATTTAAGTTAATTTATGCAGATTAGAGGTGCTCTCCCAATGCTTACTACAATGTGATAATCAGTTGCAGTAACTATCCGTCTCTACGACTACACATGAATAGACTATAACGTGGAACTTAAATAACTCAAATGTTCTAAACCTGATATGTTATTTACACTAATATATAGTTATGTGATAACAGATATGCAATCAAGTCAGTAGCCAAATTCACTCCAACATGTTCGATATCTTTTCCTGATTTAGTGAATGAATGAAAAAAAGAATCTTCATTATCGTACTATAAATCAATTCTGTAGGCATTTGGAACTAATTAACTAACTTGATTCATTTCCTTGCAGCACGTAATGACGTTTTCCATTTGGTGCTGTCACTTGTATGGTCTGGTTTTTGCTTTGGCATCACGCGATATGTTAAAACTAACGGTCGGAAGTTCACCAACCGTCCCCGTTTTCTCCTATCGCGCCATTGATGCAAACAAAAGGCACTGTCTGCATGCTCATGGTTGATTCACCTCTCTGCACACATGCATGCGCTCAATTTTGTATGGACCTTCACTCCCCTCTTTTTAAGATTTCGCACGTGTCCTGGACATCACAGCTTTTTTTTGTCTTGTTGAATGGGAACAGCAGGAATATTGATTTGGCCTATTGCATATATATTTATAAGAACTTTTTACAGAAAATGTTACAGGCATGTACATGATCAAAATTGTAAATGTTTCACATATTCTGGGCATCACGGTTTGTTGTATTCAATCCACACGTAGATATGAAACTGCTAGTCGACCATGGTACTGTACGCTTATAATTCATAAAGACAAGTCATGTTTCCTTTGCACAGGCGTAACATAGTGGACTATTCTCCAAGCGTTGAAAAGGTCTCCATTCACCGTCTTCCACCACCACCCCTCATCAAACTCATTGACCTACTATCCTGGAATGGGATCAAGTGCAGGATAGATGACTATTGACAAGAGGGTCATGCGATCTCAACGACCTTCGCCAAAACATATTATATGGCTTAACAATAACTCAGTTTGTATGAGAAAGTAATAGAACAATTTAAAATTTGATATAGTGTAAAAGTTATGTTTCCATTGCAACCCATGGGTACATTATGCTAGAAGTAACCATGTTGCACTATATTAGTTTTACGTTCAAACTTGATTTGTGTTTGAATCTAGTACGTATAGGAGTTGGTCATGTTCACGTCTGTGTCATGCATGTGTTTGCATATGGCCTGAGTTGTGCAGCGTTCACGGCAAGGTTGGTAGAGATAGAGTTAGTTTGTGGGATGGCACGTTATCTACTGCCGTAACGTATTAGGAATCGAGTCTTTGTGTTAATTCATGTCTAGTATAAATAAAGGACGTGACTAGGCATTGGGCGTCCGATGTTTTGTAAAATGTCGGATGGTGTTGCATTATATTGTTGATAAATATTTCACATATTTCATCGTTTGATGAAAAATGTTTCAACAAAAATGTTTCAGATGTTTCATCAATCGGAGAAAAATGTTTCATCGCATGAACAAAAATGGTTCAACCAAATACAACATCCGAAACATACTCATCGCGACCCAAAAAAATCAAAATATGCAACATTGAATCAAAACAGAATGAAACACCTTAATGCACTAAATTGCAACAAGAAAAAAAGTAGGTTGCAACATTGTTAGACTCCCACAAAATGAACCCATCTCCTTCTTCTTCTACTCCGGCCACCGGATCCGTCTTCCTCCACTCCAGTGACCGGATCTGTCCCCGTCCCCATGGGCACCCCTCACCTGAGCGCACGGCTAGCCGCGTAGAGGACCACAACGCCAGAGGCGCCGCCAGCTGCAGCGCTGTCCTTCTCCGTTGCCTCCTTTTCTATGTGCGGCCTCGACACCTTCGCCCTGTCACCGTCATCGCCGCAGGTCGACATTGTGGTGTGTGCAGACAACGGCGCCAAGAACAAGACCGGCATCGACTACCGCGGCGGCGGGGAGGTCATCGTCCCCTACTCTGACGAGCAGCTCGCGGCCAGACCATGGCCCGCGTTCCACCAGGCGCCGAGGAATGTCACAGTCTCGACGGCGTTGAGACAGAGGAAGAAGGCAGAGAGGAGTGGAGGGTATCCAAAGGAGTAAGGAGACGAGGAGTGGAGGGCGTCTGATGCTTCGGCTCCCGTTGGATGCCTGTGAAAAAGCATTATCGATAAATAAAACCAAAAAACACCGCAGGTTGTAGCGTGGCACCAAAAATCGATCGATCGCTTGCTTTCATTTTTCTCTCGATGAGTTCCACGAGTTCACATGAGTTCACACAAAATTTTTGATATGGTTCCAACAAGTGGTATCAGTGCGTGGTGACAAATGATCCTGGCATCATGTCGCAGGTCAACTCACGCTCTCCATCGCCCAGACGAGGGCGCTCTCTTGGCAGTGGTTGGCACAGCAGCAACAGAGGCCGCATGCCACCAACGTGCATGAAGTCGTGGTGGAGAGGGTAGTGCCGGAGACTGGCGGCACCATGGTCTATTCCATGCTAACACGCTCCAACTACGGGGATTGGTCACTGCTGATGCGTGTGAATTTGCCAGGGCAAGGACTATGGGAGGTGGTTGTTGAAGGTGTAAAATCATTGTCATGATTAATATTTTTTGATGAACAATTGGCTTTGCAAATTATTTATTTAATAAAAATTTGTTAAAAAATATAAGTCGATGTTGGTGTGAGTGTGTGTAGCTAATGTGAGTTAAGTTGGAAAAGAACTTGTGCTCGGATATGGTTTCTTTGTTTTTGCATGTGTAGGTAAGTCTTAAAGCCTTGGGAGTATTGCCGGTGATAGATCGGGAGTCGACTTGGGAGAAGTTGATATCTAGATGATCGGGAGATCACGCGGGATACTAAAGGCTAGAGATAAATACACGTGGAAGTGAAGATTCCATATAGCATACAAGAGAAATTATGTGCGTATGGAAAGAGGAGTCGAGTCCTACTTGGATTAGGAGTTGAGTCCTAATTGGATTAGTATTGGAGTCCTAGTAGGACTAGGAGTTGAGTTCTACTTGGATTAGGAGTTTTACTCCTACTTTGTGTAGGAGGTTTTAGGTATAAATAGAAGAGGGGGTGAGGCCCTAGAGGAACAATTTTTGGAAGAGAGAAAAGCTAGAGTTTAGTTTTGAGAGAGAGGAGTGCTTTGTATGCGCTTTGTAAACACATCATGATGCAATAAAGTTAATCTACTTTGAAGAGCATCTTCGGTGTGTATTCTTCTGAATTCCGACGGTTCATCTGACAAGAACGCGGCGGCGAGATGGCGGTTCTACCGGCGGACATACGGCGGTCAGACCGGTGCAAGACGGTCTGACTGGTGCACTCCATCTAGATTTGAGGGTTTCTTTTATTCTACAAAAGATTTTGGTTTTTGGTGTTTCTACCATTCACCCCTCTCTGGTAGGCTTGGTTCTTGTGTTCGATCCTACAAGTGGTATCAGAGACTTGTTTTCTCTTTTTGATCTTCACCGATCTTGAGATTTAGCCATGGCTAACCGATTTTCAACCAAGCCGCATGTTTTTGATGGAGTTGATTTTAAATTTTGGTGCAAAAAGATGTAATCTTATATTATGTCTCAGGGATACGATATTTGGCAAAAAGTTTCTCATCCTTATGAAATCCCTGATGTTATTTTTGCAGAAAATAAAATTGAGTTTGAAAATAATTGTAAAGCGCGCAACATGATTTTGTGTGGAGTTTCTCGCTCGGATTTTGATCAAATTTCTCATCTTGAAATTGCGCATGAGATGTGGAAGGCTCTACGTGATTTTCACGAAGGATTTTCTAACATCAAGGAAATTCGCAGGGATGTTTTCAAAAAGGACTATATGAAATTTGAGATGAAACCTAGAGAAGCTCTTGATGATTATTTTGGTCACTTTAACAAAGTTTTAGATCTGTTGATGTTTTTTTTGATGTTAACTATCCTCAATCTGAAATTGTAAGACATCTTTTGATTGGATTAGATATAAAAATTTGGGAGATGAAAGTTACATCGATTCAAGAATCTGTTAATATGACAACTCTAACTTTGGAATCTCTTTATGCAAAGCTAAAAACCCATGAGTTGAATGTTCTTTCTCGCAAGTCAGATTCAAAAATTACCGCCTTAGTTTCTTCATCTGATTCTTCTTTTGATGGCTCTTCATCAAATTCTTTCAATGCTTTAAATGCCATTTCCGATGATCAACTCAAGCAATTCTCTGAGGAGGACTTGGCACTATTAACTAACAGGTTTTCTTGAGCTTTGAATAATGCCAAAACCAGAAAAAGAGGTGGACCAATTCAGTGTTTCAGGTGTGGCGGGTTGAACCACATTCGATCTAAATGTCCGAAGCTTAGGAGATTTACAGAGGAAGATGAAGGAGAGAAGCCCAAAGTCGTAAAGAAGAAGCAAGAGTTCAAAGAAAAGCAAAGCAAGGAAGATTTCAAGAAGTTCTTTAATCAAGTCTATGCTGCTTTTAAACAAGCTGGGGCAAGCGATGTCGATTACGAGAGTGAAGATGGAGGCGATCATAAAGGCAAGAACATCTCAGGGGTTTGCCTCATGGCTCGTGAAGGATCAAGTTCAGATGACTGCAATTCTAAGTGCGACAATGATGAGGTATCTACCTTTACTCTTTCCATTGAAACTTCTCAAGAGATGGTAGTTGCTCTTAGTCTTAAAATTCAGAGTTAGGAGAAAAAAATTAAGAAAAATGATTTTATTGTTGAATCTCTAAAATCTGAAATTTCTAGACTAAGATCTTTGATTCCTGATGATGATGATTGCAAGTCTTGTGAAGTTTTATTCTCTAAAATTTCTGCTTTAAGAGATGTAAATGCTGCTATATGCTTAAGACTTGAAAATGCTCTCATTAAAAATAAAGAATTAGAATCTTGTTTTGCTCTTGGAACTATGCTGCATACTAAAATCTTGGATGAATTACTTTTGACTAAAAAGCTATTAAGTAAATATAAAGTTGCTTTTGGTGCAAGTTCCATGTTTAATATTTTGAGTGCTAGAAAACTAAAACAACAAAAAGATGTTTCTGTATCTAAAACTTGCTCAACATGTTCTTTAAATGAGATAAAAGTAAAAAGTGCTTTAGGTCATGTTGAGTACATGAAGGATATTGTGAAAAATCATGAGGTGCTTTCTTGCTCAAAGTGTCGCAAACAAAAATGTGTTTTGGTTGATTGCGAAAATTGTGCTAATTTGACAAAAGAAGTTTCTTATTTAAAAAGGTCCTTGCAAAGATTTTTCGATGGAAATAAGAAACTAAATATGTGTGGGCACCCGATTATTCTGCACTATAAGAGGTAATTGGTACGACAACGCGAAATATCTAGTTGGATGGGATCTCAAGAGAAAGCCAAATAAAACTGTAACCATCCAACCTCATCGCAGCCTTGTCATACAAATCACCAAATATAATTCAAAACAACCGAACACCAGGCTAAGAACACAAGAGATATTTAGAAGAATAGTTACACCAGTCCACACGGCGAGATATGCCCGTCAAACCACACGAAGGTGGCGACCAAACACAATACATATCTCTGAGGACATGGTCTACGGTTGAACTACTCTCCATGTATCTCAATTGTTCTAAGCCTATACTCATACAGACTAGCCCCAGGAAAATTGCTAGTCCACACTTTCATCTCTAGCAATGGTATACAAACATAGGGTATACAATTATAAGTGAAATAAACTTAGATACAACTAGGATTACATAGACCAAAAGGCCAAATAATATGATTCAGCGGAAGCTTGTCTACCCATACCACAGGCAATCCAACTAGGGGTACACCCCTTAAAGAATCAATCCTGAAGAAGCAACGAATTCCCATAGCACTCAACCTACAGTAAAGATTAATAATAGCCCAAGCAAGAGTCAGTACATTACCGAAATAATGTACTGGCAATGACAATCCTATATGCTACATGCGAGCTCTAAAATCAAGGAAATGGCTATTTGTAGGTTCAGTTTTGCATAAAACTAATTTTAGTTCACAATCATTTGCAACGGTATTTAATAAAACAGTAGAAACATGTTTGATAAGTAAGGAAGTGATCAACATAATAATTTTCCGCTTGCTGCCCTCCTCGGCAACAAGCCACCATAAGCATTATCATAAGCATAATAATTCTCAAAAGTCACCAATCCTCATCCCAATTTCATAAACACATTTAAAAGCATAAGTCTATACTCAATGGACATAACCATGCCGCTCATGACCGTGAGCATGGCTAACCGATTAGTTTTGACTCTGCAGAGTTTGTACATCGTTACCCACATGATGTGATAGAAGCCAAACGGCTACACTCTAGTTTGTCCGGTACCTGTCGGTACCACCACACTCTGCACATTGAATGCGGTCTAGAGGTCACAACACAGCTTTTACATTACCTAACATTTAGACTTGCACCAGCACGAGGTGTGTTACTCCACATCGGGGTGCAAACCCGATGCCGTGGGTGGCGGGCCCACGCCTTAAACCCAGCGCCGTGGAGATCTGCCTACCCGGCTCCCCATGAGGCACACAACGTTGTATTGGACAAACTTAGACGCCTACGCCATGAGGTGATCACAGTCCCTCATGGTTCACATAGGTAGCTCCTCTGAACAGCCCTACAGTCCGTCGTAGGCACTGCCCATACTACTCAGTCTACCAAAATGCAAGGCTAAACATCAAGTAACTTAATCCACTATGGCTATCTCATACTAGCACATGTGGTTGTACTGTTTAACATGAGAATATGACACTGAGTTTGGTTCTTAATTGACCCAGGCAAACACTCCCCCTATCGGTGTGCAACTACATATGCACACCACTTGCCGCCCAAGTCTAAAATCATGTTTTTCATCACTTTAGTTCACAAATAACCAGAGGCTTCACCTCTGTCCAGAAGTTATAAAATTCCCATTTTCAAATGTATATAGTGATCACTGTAATATTTAGCACGTTACTAAGCATGGCTAAGCATAAGTAAGTGTATTAACTTAATATGGACCCCCATGAGTATAAGCCAAGTACTTTAATCAAGCCTAAGGTTACAAACAGCAAGGAACACAAGGTTCTAAGGTGGATCATGCAACTAATTGGTTATAACTACCATTTACCACAATTCAAATACCTTTATTCACAAATACGCATGCAATTTTACAAACAACACATTTCATTCCCCAAAACATAGGATTCAATTTGTTCAAGGAGGAGGGGAGAAAACTTGCCTTACTCTTGAGTACTCAGACTCCAACTATTTCACTTCTTCACCGATATCGAATTCGTTCTCTAGAAAGAAAATAACATACGATCAAATAAATAGCAAATAATGCGAAAAATACATAATGCTCTAATATGCATGAGATTTATACCTTAGGTTGCTACTGGTCTAAAGTGAATTTAGGTGAAAGAATTTCTATTTTATCACGTTCTGTTTGAGAGTTATGAATTTTACGAGTTCTATACGAAAATACGTCCAAATACGATATACGGTAAAATTTGAAGTTATTTTAACATGTGTGAAACTTACACAGTGGCTAGGTACTGGTTTTGGATAAATTGTGGTGAAGGAGTTTCCATTTTATCGACCACTTTTTAAGAGATATTAATTTTTCTAAGTTCTAGACGTGTATACGTATTTATATATGTATTTTAGTATACATGGGTTTTAGGGCTAGGTGTTTATGAAATTTAACCTTTTGATATCTGAGAGGAATGTGGTGTGGACTTATTGTTATTTGGGTGTATTTTACTTAGAGTAAAAATGGAGTTTATATGATTTTTAGAAATCATTTTACCTCTTTTTACTCTATACAAAACATTTATCCTTTGTATAAATCCTAAAGATGGTTCTCATACTAATTTAGCAAGTCTCCAGCTTTCCCAAAATAAATAGCAAAATATTTTGAAGTTATCAGAAGTGGTTTCATATTATTTGGAGTTGATATGAATTTCTTATGCATTTTAGAAGTCAATACATATTATGTATTCTAATTTATGTATTTACCTATTACAAGTTTCATATGAGTGTCTTTTATGTAAATGAATTTTAGTTTTAGTTCACTTCAGAAAAGGCCAATATTTTATGAATTTACTAAACCTTGATTTAAGGTAAAGATGAAATAACTAAATTTGCATATGAGTTATGTATTGTATTCTTTATATTATTTTTGAGAAATTTTAGGTACTGGTTCTTCCGGATTTCAAGCAACAGAAATAAAGTTCATAATTTTGTGATTCCAACAAATTTTGAATCATAATTTTTGGAGTTAAAATGAATTAGATATGTATTTTTGAAGTTTGGATTATTTTCAGTGAAAGAAATAAAACTATTTAACATTTTCTCTCATTTTCCTAGATTTTTAATTAGCTGGGTCCACATGTCATAGAGTGGCAATATGCAAAAAGACCCCTCAGGTTTCTAGAAATAGAATCCGCAGTCCTCGGCCCTCTGACCAGTAGGGTCCGCATGGTGGTGAGATAGAGCAGGGGAGCGAAAGGCAAAGGCCGAGCTAGGGACAGAGCAAGCGCGCGGCGGCACTGTCCGGCCTCGCCGGCGACGAACGACGACGTGGATGGGGAGGCAGCCAAAAGGTGAAAGGCCGAGGAGTTCTCAGTGAACATTCCGGTGGTCGTCTCATTGCTGATGGTCGATAGAGCTGCGCCGACGATGAGCGCGAGCGGTGGCGGCCATCGGGCGTAGTGGCGAGGTTTGGTCCCAAGCTCGATTCGACAGATTATATGCATGCATGTGCATCTAAGAGCTTGTAGAGCCCTCACCGAGCAGTTTTCCGTGGCAGAGAGGCTCTGGTGAAGTAGCGGTGACGGAAGAATGGCGCGGCGGCGACGAAGGCTTTGGGTTCCACGGGGAAAGCTCAATCTAGCCGATAATCCCAAGATTTGAGACATGCACGGGGTCAGATACCTCTTAAGGATGGTATACGTGCGAGGAATTGGACCACAACTCACCAGAGATAGGCGATTGCACGGCGGCGGCTTGCGGCCGGACTTGGGGACGGCGATGCCGATCTCGTGTCTCACGGCACATGTCTCGATTCCTTCAGTAATCTAGCTCCTGGAGGCGAGGCGACAACTTTGGCGCATTGGCTCGGCTTGCGACGCTCTAGAGTGGCCAGAACGGCGATGGCGTCACGGTGGCGGTCTAGCGGAGTAGGGAGTGCATGGCGGCGATCTCGGCCAGCGAATCCTAGGGCATCCGAGTACTAAAATGGAACGATTAGAGGGTAGTGATCGTGTTCTGGTGGTTGAAGTATGGCAAAGCTCACCCGAGCGGCGGTGATGGCAGTCAAGCAGTGGCTGGCGTTGGAGAAGATGATGCTGTTCCCGGGGAACCCGAGGTGACTTCTCTCAGTTTCACCGTGGAACAGATAGAGGGAGAGAGGAAGAGGATGATGGCGAAGTGGCTGGGTAGATGGTGAAGTTTTCCACGGTGTGAGGATTCCTGTGGTGGCACTGGATGGCATCGACGCGTGGAGAGGGCGTGGCAGCATTCCTGTGCATGTGGGCGAGCTAGAGCGATGCCTCTGACTGGTAGGTGGGTCCAGGATGTCTGTGGGGCCCACATGGCAGTGAAGAATGAGAGAGGAGTCATCTAGAAGCTAAGTCTTGCTAGCTGTCAAGCATGCAGTTTTTACTCAAGTGTTTTACTAAGTTACCAAGGGGTATAAATCTGGGTAAAATTGCTGTGGGCAGTAGGTGGTATTGGCTAGCTCTGTGCCAAAATTCAGAGTTGTGGGACTTGTGGATTTCTCTGGAGAAAATGGCAAAGTTCGGCCAAAAAGCAGTTTCTGCTGTGCACTAGTCTGAGTCAGTGAGCTTTGTCCCATTATTTTATGTTCAATATTTGTGAATATTGTACTGAAATTTTTACTGTAATTAGTTCACAATTTAATCCAGGTTCTGGTAAATTTTAGTGAGAATGTGATTGATGGATTAATTCTGGCAAAAATGTCAGATAGGCTTTCTGCAGGGAAAATGTTCTCTGCCTTGCTGAATCCAAAACATTTGTTTGGGACACTTATTGAATCGATAAAATTTGGTAAAAATTACTGGAGATAGAGGAGAATGTGATTAACTTTCTGAACGAATTTTGTTGCTAGAAGTGATCTGGTTTATTTTTGGTGAATTTGCAAATTAGGGTTGTTGATCCAGTTTTTCTGCAGTTTCATTTATTTCTCCAGTGCCTTGATCTTATCATTTTATGTGTTTTCTTTGGGAGATAAATTAAACCAAAATTCCTGGTTGTGAGGTACATCTTGGTACACATTTTGGTAAAAGGGCACTGCCTGATTAGTTATGACTTTTATTTGGTGAAAATAAGAACTAAGCAATTTATTTTGGCTAGTCTTCTAGTTTTGCTGATTTGGAAGATTTTATTGAAGTATTTATTGAAGTGATAAAATCATGTAAAATTTACAGTGGATTAATTATGTTGGATAGTGTTTATAGGAATTTTTCCATGGTTTTATGTTAGACCTATTCTCCTTAGAAATTATTTAGGCTATATAAATGTATATGCATCCTATTATGGAAATGCACTTTAAGATCCAAAAACAATCCAAATAAAGAGTATGCACATGAAATGGTAATAATTTATTTATCTCCATATTTTATGTCAAACTTTTATCTATACATAGTTAGTCATATTACATTTTCTGTTTCTTGTGAGTTAACTACTAAAATCTTTATGCACTCCGAAGGTATTTTAACTTGGTCAAAACCTCTTATCGTTGCTCCCTAGTTTGAAAACTATATGATTTTACTTTCGAGGTCTTTTTGTTAATTTGTTTTGGTTAGAATTTCGAAAGTCGAAATTCTGGTATGTTACAATATGATTTTGGATCAATCAAAAGTGAGCACACACAATAGAGGTATAGGTTTTGATTCACATGCCTATTTTACTTCTCACCAACCTGTTGTTTTGGGTTTCACTAAAAAGGGTGAGATTTTGACAAAATCCGAACCTAAACAAACCATTTTTAAATCGGCTGGGATTTTGTCTTCT
This sequence comes from Oryza meyeriana var. granulata, assembly GCA_003991445.1. Classification (NCBI taxonomy): domain Eukaryota; kingdom Viridiplantae; phylum Streptophyta; class Magnoliopsida; order Poales; family Poaceae; genus Oryza; species Oryza meyeriana. The sequence continues at coordinate 59,292 of RYFJ01003537.1, read as the reverse complement.
CTTTCGACAACATGTAAAGAAACCAAGTCTTTGAATTCAAAACCTTTGGTTGCAAACTCATCTTCTCGTGAAAAGTATACTTGTTCTTTTTGTGGAAAAGCTGGACATCTAGTTGGTTTTTGTTTTAGACTTGGTCGAAAATAGAAAAAGGAAATGGAAATTGTTTTTGCAAAATCTAAATGTCAAAAATCAGGTTTTGGGCCAAGGCTGGCGGTCAGACCGCAGTACATCCAACGGTCAAACCGGCCTCAAGTAAATTTTTCTAAACATGATAAAGCTGGTTTTGCTCGTGGTTATATGCCTGTTGGTACCTCTGGCCGTGTATCTCAGTACTGGATTCCTAAATTTTTGTTTTCTATCCCCAGTACTAAGACATCGACATCTGCTTGTATGTAGGCTTTGGTGGCAAGGAAGGAGAACGTGTGGATAATGGACTCCGGTTGTTCGCGGCACATGACCGGTGATAAAAGTTGGTTCTCCTCCCTTCAATCGGCATCTAAGATTGAATCAATTATCTTTGGAGATGCTTTTACTAGTGCCGTTCTTGCTATTGGATCTATCAAGGTAAGTGACAAGTTTGTTTTAAATGAGGTGGCTTTAGTAGAAAATTTGAAGTACAATTTGCTTTCAATTTCTCAAATTATTGATGAAAATTTTGAGGTTAGATTTAAGAAAACTGGGAGTAAAATTCTTGATTCTTCTGGAGATTTTGTTTTGGGAATTTCTTGTTATGGAAGAGTTTTTAAAGCTGATTTTGAAAGTGGTGTTTCATCTGAGATCACATATCTAGTTGCTAAATTTTCAAAGGACTTAATGTTTTGGCATTGTAGATGTGGGCATGTTGGTTTTGATCATCTTACTAGAATTAGTGGTTCGGGTCTTGTTCGTGGTTTGCCTAAACTTAAAATCTTCATTTGGTTTGTTCATCATGTCGTCATGCTAAGATGGTTGCTTCTTCACATAATCCAATTGTATCTGTGATGACAGATGCACCAGGACAGCTTTTACATATGGACACTATTGGTCCAGCTAGAGTGCAATCTGTTGGAGGAAAGTGGTATGTGTTGGTTATTGTGGATGATTTTTTGAGATATTCTTGGGTTTTCTTTATGGCAACTAAAGATGAGGCTTTTGAACACTTTCGCAGTTTGTATCTTCGTTTGGCTGTTGAACTTCCTGGATCTTTGAGAACCATTCGAAGTGATAATGGTGGTGAATTTAAAAATGTGTCTTTTGAACAATTTTGTAATGAAAAAGGTCTTGAACATCAATTTTCGTCTTCTCGAGTTCCTCAACAAAATGGTGTTGTTGAAAGAAAGAATTGTTCTTTGGTTGAGATGGCTAGGACTATGCTTGATGAGTATAAGACACCTAGGAAATTTTGGGCGGAAGCTATTAACACTGCTTGTTATATTTCTAATCATGTTTTCTTGAGATCTAAATTTGGAAAAACTTCTTATAAGCTTTGGTTTGGACATCAGCCCAAAGTTTCTCATTTGCGTGTTTTTGGGTGCAAGTGTTTTATTCTTAAATCTAGAAATTTGGATAAATTTGAAGCACGTTCTACAGATGGATTGTTTCTTGGTTACCCTGCTCATTCTCGAGGATATTGTGTATTTGTTTTAGAAACTAACAAAATTGTTGAGACTTGCGAAGTCATTTTTGATGAGGCTAGTCCAGGTACTAGACCAGAAATTTCAGGTACATTATCGTAGATTCAGGGGGAGAATAGCATTTTTGTGGAGGAAAGCGACAATGAGGACGAAGTTGAAGTGGTCGGTCAGACCGCCAGAACAACGCTAGTCAGACCGCCTGAGGAGCCACAGTCAGATTTGGCAGGGGGATCCAGCTCTAGTTCGGCATGTGCTGATTTTGGTGGTCCTCCAGAACCTATAACTTCTACTGTTCAAGGTTCAGAATGTGAAACAACTTCTGAAGTCTCTGCTCCTTTACACATTCAACAACGGCATCCTTCGGAACAAATAATAGGTAACATTGGTGAGCGTACTACAAGGTCTAAGATAACTCGTGATCATGTGAATTCTGCTTTTGTTGTTTCTTTTGAACCCAAAGATGTTACTCATGCATTAACTGATGAATCGTGGATTAATGCCATGCATGAAGAACTTGAGAATTTTGAAAAAAACAAAGTTTGGATTTTAGTTGAACCTCCTCTTGGTCATAATATTATCGGAACTAAATAGGTTTTCAAAAATAAACAAAATGAGGATGGTTTAATTGTGAGGAACAAAGCTAGGCTTGTTGCTCAAGGTTTTACTTAGGTGGAAGGGTTGGATTTTGATGAAACTTTTGCTCCTGTTGCTAGAATTGAAGCAATTAGACTTTTGTTGGCTTTTGGTACTTCAAAAGGTTTTAAATTGTATCAAATGGATATTAAAGTACTTTTCTTAATGGTTTTATACAGGAGGAAGTTTATGTAAAACAACCACAGGGTTTTGAAAATCCTAATTTTTCCAACTATGTTTTTATATTGTCAAAAGCTTTGTATGGTTTGAAACAAGCTCCTAGAGCATGGTATGATAGACTTAAAAACTTTTTGCCTGCGAAAGGTTTTCAAATAGGAAAAGTGGATAAAACTCTCTTTGTTCTTAAGCATGGTGATAATCAACTTTTTGTTCAAATCTATGTGGATGATATCATCTATGGAGGCCATGGGCCCCGGGTACCTCACCACAAACATATGGGCCACTCGGATAGAGGATGGGCCAAGCCTTGTAATTAGAGATAAGATAGCACCCAGAAGATTTGGCCTTGTACAATAAGAAAAACACAGTCTTAGTCGGATAAGTTTCTATCTCTAAGAAGGAAATCCCTTGGCTGTACCTAGCTAGGATCCTTATCCTATACCCCTGCCCCCTAGTATATAAGGGGAGGCAGGGCGCCCCTCAAGGGGCACGAGATAACAAGATCACAAGATCATCTATCGACAAACACCTCAGAGGAATAACACCACAACTGGACGTAGGGTATTACCTCACATCGAGGGCCTGAAACAGTATAAATCTTTCTGTGTTCCTCTGCAATCCATTGAGTTTCCCCTTGCCGAGTAGCCCTATAGTTTTATTGCCGGTGTAAAACATCGACAGTTGGCGCGCCAGGTAGGGGCATCCGGCGAGTTTCTTCATCAACAAATTCGATGGATCGAACAAGCGGAGTCAATGGCAACAAGTTCTCCCTTGGAGATACAATTTCCTTCGGAAGCCTCAATTTCGTTGCCGACCAGATTGGCAACCTCACCTTGGCCGAAGCAGATCCAAACCAGCCGGCCGAGGAACCAACCGACGTTGCACCAGTCGGCCCACAGGACGCCGCAATCTCCTTCAACGACCTACTGCGGCAATCCTTCACTTCGCCGAGTATTGGGACAACTCTTTTCTTCGGCGTCCGACTTGCGCTAGGCCTTGAGCTAGCTCGGGTTGGGCCAAGAAGGAGAGAGATCGTCAATCTCCCACACGGATTTGGTGACGCTGCGGATCTACATCCCGCGCAACAGACCCGATCTCCTGCGATTCAGTTTGGACACGGCCAAGTGCCGTTTCAGATTGGATCTAGAGATGTTGGGGTCGTTCTTACTCCGATAAACTACTCGGAGTCCGACTCCAAGTCAGATAATGGTTCGAACGCTAGTTCGGACAACAGCCTGGCGAGTTTCCTCCTCCCCGGCGAGATCTTTATGGCTTTAACACCACCACCCAAGGTGCGCCGACTACAAGAGGAGCAACAGGAGGAGGCGCGCCGACTACGACAATAGGAGGAGGCTAACCGCGAGGCTCACAATGACGGGCTACGCAAGGCTGGGCGAGCAGCTCAGCAACAAATTCTCTAGACTAAAGTCCATGATCACGATGTCTTTGTCACGCCGCAACAGAATGTTGTGGCCGCCGCAACCTTGCTGGACACGCTCCAGCTCGGGCCTGATCACCAGGCCACCCCAACTATCGCCAAGATCAAGGCGATGATCACGGCTGCTGCCTACCAGCAACAACAACAGCAGTCGGGCGACACCGTAGTACTGACTAATCGGTTGGGATCTCCAGCAGCGGGCTCATCCACATCAGCACGGTGTCGGGCGGCCGGCTCAAGTCGGCCACACGAGGAGTCCAGGCAAATGTCACTCGGCAATGACAGTTGGCAGCGTCACTAGTATGACCGCTGGCCCAACCGAGATCTCCGAGAACGCATACAACACGACCTCCGCCACACCATCAACGCCCGGCACCACGAACGACATGAAAACGAGCACCGCCGACTGGAGGATGAAAACGAGCGCTTCGGTCTCCATCACGAGTGGTTTAACCGCCGTGGTCGAAGCCTGAGCCCTCATGAAGACGAAGGCATTCCAGCTTTCACTCGGGAGCTACAGGACGTCGACTGGCCGACTGGCTTTAAGCCCACAAGAATTGAAAAGTATGATGGCAAAACAAATCCCGAGTCCTGGCTCACCATATATACCCTAGCAGTCCGAGCTACTGGGGGCGACAACAAAGCCATGGCTAACTACCTCCTAGTCGCGCTAGCCGACTCGGCGAGGACATGGCTGACAGGGCTCCCGAGGCGGTCGATTGGTTCCTGGGGAGAACTCAGGGAGCGGTTCATCGCCAACTTTTAGGGAACCTATGAGAGGCCATCTTCTGAGCACGATTTGTATCAACTACACCAGAAGAAGAACGAGTCTCTACGAGATTTTATCAAGAGATTCTCCAAGAAGCGCAACAAGATCCCAATGATCCAAGACGAGGCCGTCATCGCCGCCTTCCGCAAGGGAGTAAAGGACGCCTCGTTCATCGCAAAATTCACTCAGAAGCCACCACCCTCTGTCCGGGCTCTTTTCGACATGGCCAACAAATACGCTGACTTGGCTGAAGCGGTCGTAGAGGCCCTCGACGAGAAGGAGTCCCGATAGAAAGACCAGAAGGCGAAAGCCGACAACGAGCCGTCTCAAAACAAGTCTGGTAGCCACAAGCGGAAGTCGGACAATGAGGTGGCCAACATGGAGCGCACTCGGTCACGGCCCCAGTAGAATAATGACTACCAGAAGGTCATGAGCGGGCCATTCCCCTTCCACCCCAAGGGCAAGCACGCGGCCAAAGACTGCTATATGCTTAAGAATTTGCCTCTGAGTAGGCTTCATCATCTGGTGCCAACAAGGACAAAGACAAGCCAGATCAGGGTCCGGCTGATGATTTTCAAGATCCCCAAGCCTAGCTCAATCACATTTTTGGAGGGCCGCTCGCGTACGAGTCCAGGTGCAAAAAGAAGCTATTAGCGCGCGACATCAACACGGTCAGAGATGGCCATCACCTTCAACCGCGCAGATCACCCAGATCGGGTTTCCCACCTGGGACGCTATCCACTCGTCCTGGACCCGGTCGTCAGAAATATCAGGCTGAAGAAAACCCTCATCGATGGAGGCAGCGCGTTCAATATCTTATTCGCCATGACTTTGGACGAGATGAGGATTCCTTGTTCAGAATTACGGCCGAGCACTGCGCCCTTCCACGGGATAATTCCTGGCCTGTCATCCACTCCACTCGGGCAGATCACATTGCCAGTAACCTTCGGCACGCGGGATAACTCCCGCACGGGAAATGTCTGCTTCGAGGTCGCCGACTTCGAGACCGCGTACCATGCGATACTCGGACGACCGGCACTCGCCAAATTCATGGCGATACCGCACTACACATATATGGTGCTCAAGATGCCAGGGCCAGCAGGAGTCCTCTCCCTACGCAGCGATGTCAAGGAAGCCTTCACCTGTGACAAGGAGAGCTGCGAATTGGCTCAATCACAAGAGGCGGCAGTCGGGCACAACAGCATCCGACAAGCCGCCACAACTGAAGTCGAGCAAGATCAAGTTCCGGCAAAAAAGGCGGCAAAGTTGGGAATTTCAGCGGACTCTGACACGAAGAAGATCCCCCTGGACCCTTCTAACCCCTCCAAGACTGCCCTAGTCGGGACCGGACTCGACCCGAAATAGGAAGACACGCTCGTCACCTTCCTCCAATCCAACAAGGATATATTTGCGTGGAAACCATCCGACATGCCGGGCGTACTAAGGGAGGTGATCGAGCACGCCCTCAATGTGAAGATAGATGCCAAGCCAGTCAAGCAACGGCTGCGGCGCTTTGTTCAAGACCGCAAGGACGCTATTCGGGAGGAGATTACCAAGCTCCTCGTAGCCGGGTTCATCAAGGAGGTCTATCACCTGGATTGGCTGGCAAACCTAGTTCTGGTCCGGAAGAAAAAGGTAAATGGCGCATGTGCGTCGACTACACCGATCTCAACAAGGCGTGCCCCAAGGACCCATTTGGTCTTCCCAAGATAGATCAGGTGGTAGATTCCACGGCCGGGTGCGACCTACTCAGCTTTCTCGACTGCTACTTGGGATACCATCAAATCAGCCTGAGGGAGGAAGACTACTTAAAGACATCTTTCATCATGTCGTTTGGAGCGTACTGCTACATCACAATGCCATTTGGTTTGAAAAATGCTGGAGTAACCTATCAACGAGCAATTCAGCGTGTCTGCACACTCAAATGGGGCACAACGTGGAAGCCTACGTCGACGACGTGGTGATCAAGACCAAGTCCAAAGAAGACCTCATCGCTGACCTGGAAGAAACCTTCCAAAATCTTCAACGATTCAAGATGAAGTTGAACCCGGAAAAGTGCGCCTTCGGAGTGCCATCTGGCAAGTTACTCGGCTTCATCGTCTCGCATCGTGGCATCGAGGCAAACCCGGAGAAAGTCAACGCCATAATGAACATGGCTCCCCCGACTAACCAGAAGGACGTCCAGAAGCTGACAGGCTGCATGGCGGCACTCAGCCGATTTATTTCCCGACTGGGCGAACGGGGTATGCCCTTCTTCAAGCTACTCAAAAAGGCAGACAATTTCCAATGGACTCCGGATGCCCAACAAGCCTTCGAAGACTTCAAACAATTTCTCACATCACCTCCCGTGTTGGCGTCACCTATGCCCCAAGAACCGCTAAAACTATATCTGGCGGCAACCAATCAGGTAGTTAGCACGATGCTGGTGGTCGAGCGATCCGAACAGGGTCACATCCAGAAAATACAACGGCCAGTTTACTTTGTCAGCGAGGTCCTTGCCGACTCGAAGACGAGATATCCGCAGGTCCAGAAGCTGCTATATGGCCTACTCACCACAGTTCGGAAGCTGGTGCACTATTTCCAAGCACATCAAGTCACGGTGGTTACATCGTTTTCGCTCGGGGATGTCCTTCATAATCGCGAGGCCACCGGCCGAATCACTAAATGGGCACTTGAGTTGATGGCCTTCGACATCACCTTTCAGCCACGGACAATAATTAAATCACAAGCTCTAGCCGACTTCGTGGCCGAGTGGACAGAAGTTCAACTGCCTACATCAACAGCGAAGCTAGAGTACTGGACAATGTACATCGACGGTTCCCTACGGATCGGCGGCGCCGGGGCTGGAGTCATATCGACATCCCCCACCGACGTTTTACAAATCCACTTCTCGGCTTCCCACAATGTCACCGAGTACGAGGCACTTATCCACGGGCTCCAGATTGCTATATCACTCGGCATACGTCGACTGGTTGTGCGCGGGGATTCTCAACTCGTGGTAAACCAAGTCATGAAAGACTGGACTTGTCTCGATGATACCCTGGCGGCATACTGTCAGGAGGTCCGCAAGCTAGAAAACAAGTTCGACAGGCTGGAGATAACACATGTCCTGCGCCAATACAACGACGCAGCAGACGAATTGGCAAATATGGGATCCAAGCGAGAGGCGGTCCCGACAGGGATCTTTGTGGAGCAACTTATGGAGACATCAGTCAAGAAGAAACTGGCACTAGAGCAGTCGGGAGGCGAACCTACCCCGGCTACAGATGAGGTGCTACACATATGTCAAGACTGGCGGACTCCTGTTATCAAATTTCTCCTGAACGACGAACTCCCAGAAGATCGCAGTCAAGCCGAGCAGATCAAGCGTCGAAGCAAAAGCTTCCTACTAGTCGGAGAAGACCTGTACTGAAGGCGCGCATCCGGTGTCCTCATGCATTGCGTCACCACCGAAGAAGGCAAGCAGATCCTGCAGTCAACCCACTCGGGCATATGTGGCAACCATGCCGCATCTAGAACGTTAGTCGAAAAGGCCTACCAGCAGGGATTTTTCTGGCCCACAGCAGTAACAGACACAAAAGAAATTGTTCGCAAATGCGAGGGTTGCCAGTTCTACGCAAGAAAAACAAATCTCCTAGCCCAAGAACTCCAAACTATCCCTATTTCTTGGCCATTCGCAGTATGGGGGCTCGACATGGTCAGGCCTTTCAAGAAAGAGCCAGGAGGGTTCACACATCTATTCGTCGTAGTGGATAAATTCACCAAGTGGATCGAGGCAAAACCCGTTGCAACTATAACAGCGGCACGAGCAAAGGACTTCATCATGAGTACACTACATAGATTTGGGGTTCCTAACCGCATCATTACCGACAACGGTGCTTAGTTCACGGGCGGCGTATTCCAAGACTTCTACGAGGATTTCGGTATCAAGATCTGCTACGCATCTATGGCACACCCGCGGAGCAATGGGCAGGTCGAACGAGCCAACGGTATGGTCTTACAAGGCATCAAGGCTAGGATATTTGACCGACTACAACCATACGCGGGCCGGTGGGTACAAGAACTCCCATCTGTTCTCTGGTCTCTCAGAACCACGGTTAGTCGGGCAACAGGGCAATCCCCTTTCTTTCTGGTCTACGGTGTTGAGGCTATGCTACCGATAGAGTTACAGTTCGGCTCTCCGCGAGTCCGGGCTTACTCAGAGGACATCTTAAACAATACCCGATTGGTTGAGCTAGATCAGTTGGAAAAAGCAAGGGACATCGCAACAATACAGTCGGCAAGGTATCTTCAAGGCCTGCGTCGCTACCACAATCACAATGTCCGTGGCCGCGCCTTTTTAGTTGGGGATCTCATCTTGAGGAAAATACAAACCACCAAAGACAGGCACAAATTATCCCCAATTTGGGAAGGGCCATTCATTATAGTTGAGGTCACGCGGCTAGGCGCCTACTGACTGAAGACCGTAGACGGTGCCCTTGTCAGCAACTCATGGAATATAGAACAACTACGTCCTTTCTATACCTGAGCTTTATAACTTCTCATGTGTACAGTTTCTAACTCACTACACCGCTTGTATCAACCGAGTAGTGAGTCAGGGGCTGCAGGTATATATGTGTTTTGTCAATAATATACGAGCTTGTCTTACTCCAGTTATGAAGCCTTACAATGACTCACGTTTGCCTGAGTATAGTTTCTTACATTGAGCGATTTTATTAAGTTCTGACAAACTAACTCAGCGTAGACTGTAGTCAAGTAAAGCTAATGACAACTGAGTAATATTTCAAAGCTTGGCAGCATTGCACATATATTTACACATGCTTTCCACAAAAGTTTATACATATCGACTACATGATATGTTGCTCTTACAGACCCAGGTCTCGGGTGATTATCTCAGCAGTCGGCCTCGCCCGTGCTATCAGTTCTAGTGCCTCCTCGAGCGTCGTCTCCTTGGCAAACCCCTCCCCGATGGCTTCAATGTTTGCCCTCAGGTAGATTGATTTGGTCATCGCCAGGGTCTGGGCCACGTCAGCAATGACATGCTCGTCCGAGTACCTCTTCAGGGCACTCGGTGCATCCTCAAGACGCGCCTCCACTTGGGGGATTCGGCTGCAGCTGGTTCCCACAGGGCGGGGATCCATCAAATCAAGGAACCCTTTCACGGACCCGACGAGGGCCTCCCGTGATTCCCTGATAACATTTATCTCCTCTGCATAAAACCGATATTGGGCTTGGGCATTGGCTCTGAGGTCTGCCCGGGTCCACCGACAAGTAAACTTGTTAGGCACGGCTGCAGACGGAATGATTAAAGGATTGGTTAAGATCGTTGTCGGGGTGGAGACTTACTCACGTAATCGGCCTCCCACTCGGCCATGGTCTTCTCCAGTCTAGCTTTTTCTTCGCCGAGCTTGATGGTGGCCTCTTTTAACTCGGCCTTTTCCCATTTGAGCTCGGCGTTGGCCTTTGTCAGGTCGGTCTTGTCCTTCTCAAGCTCAGCCTTGGCTTCCTTGGCCTCCTTTAGCTGGGCTTCCCTCTCTATTCGGGTCTTTAACTCGGCTTCGAGGGCTGCACAACAGATTAGTCAAGAACTCAACCTTGCAGCCATGACGCAACTGGGTAGTCGGGAACAACGCAGCTGGAGAAATACATCAATGGGTCAGTCGGGAAGATGCATTCAGGGGATTTACCTCTAATCTTCTTGGCTTGGGCCCAAGTTTCATCCCTAAGCTGGGTGGCGGCATCCTTCAGCCAGGCTTCCCTCCCCGTGTGGCGCTCCTCCATCTCGGCCTTCAACGCCCGGAGCTGCTCTAATTCTGCGAGATGAGGGGCCATTTCGACCAGGATCCCGGCCATCTCCTCGTTACGATCAACAAGCTTTTGCTCAGGGAGGAAACAAGTTAAGAATGGGGTCAGACGTCAGAACAAGAAGACCACCAAGACTCCATCGCAAGAATCATACCCGAACCCCCTCGGACCCGACAATGGCGGCGCGAAGCAAGCTTTCGTGTTCCCTTCTCACCGCGGCCTCGTTGAGCTTGAACCTCCTCGTGGTCCCATCTGGCGCTGTCCAGGTGAACGTCCGGGGAAACTTATGCAGAGGAGCTTCAATCCGAGGAAGGTTCGGGATCTCTGGCACCGCCGACGATGACGACAACGATGATGACCATGACGGCGACAGGGTCCTGGCCCCCACGCCGGCATCCCCTGCAGCCTCGGGGGTCGATTCGGGGGCTGCAGCAACGGCCTCAGCAGCGGGCGTCAACTCGGGGGCTGGGGCAGCAACCTCAGTAGCCGCCCCTTGGTCGGGCGGCACCAGCGGCCCCGTAGTCGAGACCACCTTAGTCTCCATGACTAGGCTAGCCACCGGCCCAGCGGGTGTGCTCGCGGGCGCTAGCTCGGCTGGGGCGGACTCTTCAAGGGGAACAGTCGGAGTGGTCTCCTTGAGATTGATATCGGCACGTTTCCTGCATGGCAAAATAGACATCAAAATACTACTGCAACAGACAAGAGTCTCAGAAGATCCGGAGCAGCTTACCTCTTGGAGAACTTGAGTTTCTCGCCAGGCGATCCGGGTCCCGGTGGAGTGCTACGCCTGGTTGTTGGCCTAGTTGGCGAAGTAGTCAGTGGCAGCACGGCAGCTGGAGGCGGCCCTGCGGGTGGCGTGGCCAACTCGGGCACCTCTGTGCTTGGTGGCGCCCGCTCGGATCATCTACTCGGCGGTGCTTTTGCCGGGCTTGGCAATGTCGAGCTCGGCCGTACTGGTCCCAACCTGGGACTTGATCGCCTGGGTGCCACAGCGGCGGTGTCCTTTATCTTCAGGTCTCCTACCATGACACACGGTGTCATGGCCCCCTCGCCCTGATATAGAACAGGCTTTTTCCCTGCTTTCTTGGAGTCGGGTTGGGCGGCGGCAAGGCTCCTCAGCCTTTTCTTCGACTTAACTGCCGACAATGGGCGGGAGTCTTCATCGAACTCCTCACATTCCTACAGAAGATTCAATAACATGTATCACATAATGCTGGGCAATCGTAGATATAGGCACACAGGTATTCGTCAAAGAAGAAGGACAAAGATTACCTTGGGACGGGGCCAAATTAGCTGAAAGCTGAGATCCGGCGTTTATCGTCCTTGGTCTTGATCACCCCCTCGGAGAAGTAACCAAACAGGGTCTCGGTCACCTTAAACTTATCGGCCGACCTGTGGCTCACTCGGTCAAGATCATATTTGCCCTTAAAATCCCAGCCGAATGTGCCCCTCAGCTTCAGTGGCTGGATGCGCCGAGTCAGGAAACGCCGGGCCACCCAAGGCCCGATCAGGCCAGCTTCTTTAAGCTTTTCTAACTTCTCCAACAATTGATGCACCTGGCCCATCTCCTCAAAGGTTGGGTCTGTTGACCAATTTGGTAAAACTACCGGTGGCAAGCCGGTGAATGGACGCAAGGAGGGAGCCAGATTTGCGCAATAAAACCACTCCTTGTGCCAGCCTTTCAAGGAAGATTTCAAGGGGAGATCAAGATATGTTTTCTTCCCATCACTCCTCAACTGGAGACCAGCCCCCCCAATCACACTGATATTATTCTTGGAGGGCTGGGGTTTGATGTGGAACAGATGCCTAAAGAAATTAAGATGGGGCTCCACACCCAAAAAGCACTCGCAGAGAGTAACAAATATGGAGATTTGAAGAATTGAGTTGGGATTTAAATGCACCAACTCCAACTCATAGAAGTCAAGGATTCGGCGGAAGAACGCAGAAGAGGGAAGGCACAAACCCCGGTCAAAAAAGGAGGCAAAAACTACTCTTTCGCCAGATTGGGGATTTGCGACCGACTCACCCTTAGCCAGCCGCCAATGGATCACCTCCTGGCTTGGCAACTTCAATTGACTTTCCAGCAGCTTCAGTTTCACCATGCCGCAATCCGAAGTCGGCCAGACATTCCCTGATGCACCCGCAGGATCCGAAGCTTTCGACATGGTTGGGGGCGGAGAGATTTGGGGGAAAAGCGATTGAGGGCTTGGAATAGACGAAGAGGATTGGAATCGCCCGAGTTTGAGCGGGGAACATCAGCAGCAGCTAACTCTAGCCGAGCAGGAGGCGAAAAGTTGGGCGTGAAGGCAGAAGACGAAGCGATTAGCTGATTTGGGGAAGATGAAGGAATCTTTTTCTCTCTCCCCACTTTTTATAGAGCCGATGCCGACTAAATGGGCTTGGGCCTCCATAGTTGGCACTAGGCCACCAAGACATGAGTTCCTACAGTAGCATGCTCCACGTGGGCCGCCCGTAGGCTGAGTTGAAATTATAGCACTTGTGCTGACCAACAGGAGCCGATGAGGTAAACAGATATGCTTCATGAGAGCCTTATTACTAAACATATATGTTTGGGTATCTGTTTTATCCACCAGGTCTCGAGGATATATCCTTATATGGATCACAAGCTGGTCTTCATTAAAATTAGAGATGCAGGTATCTTTCTCAAGTACACCTAACCATGCCATGGATTTATTTTCATAAAGTGGTACTCGGCCTACATACGTGGCCATCAATTGCCATAAGCAACATTATTCCAGCCGATATGACGCTGAAGAGTCTAACTTTCGAGTAGTGCACTACTCGGGAGAGACTATAAATTTCTCATTCCCGTTGACATGATGCAGAGGAGTCTAACTTCTAGGTGGGAAGCCACCCGGGAAAGACTATAAACCCCCTTTCCAGCTGACATGAAGCCGAAGAGTACCATATACGAGTAGCATCCTACTCGGCAAGACTATAAATTAAATTCCGGTTGACACGATACCTAAGTGTCATATACCAGTAGTATACTACTCGGGAAAGACTATCAGGTTAAAGATCTTTGACTTTATGTTTAATTGTCTTCACAATTAAGCACAAAGTCGGGGGCTACACCTAATAGGTGCGCCTATTCGGCGCACGCTATTTATACATCTACATCAAGCCCTTCATAGCCTCGCTGCCAGTTGACATGAAGCAGGACTCGGGAAGAAGACTCACTCGGACAAAGAGTACTTGGGAGCATCACACTCGGGCAATCTTCACCGTGGAGGATGAGCACTCGGCATTTGCTGTGACTCAACTATGAAGGTCTCAGGGGCTACTGTGGAGGCCATGGGCCCCGGGTACCTCACCACAAGCATATGGGCCACTCGGATAGAGGATGGGCCAAGTCTTGTAATTAGAGATAAGATAGCACCCGGAAGATTTGGCCTTGTACAATAAGGAAAACACGGTCTTAGTCGGATAAGTTTCTATCTCTAAGAAGGAAATCCCTTGGCCGTACCCGGCTGGGATCCTTATCCTGTACCCCTGCCCCCTAGTATATTAGGGGAGGCAGGGCGCCCCTCAAGGGGCACAAGATAACGAGATCACAAGATCATCGATCGACAAACACCTCAGAGGAATAACACCACAACTGGACGTAGGGTATTACCTCACATCGAGGGCCTGAAGCAGAATAAATCTCTCTGTGTTCCTCTGCAATCCATTGAGTTTCCCCTTGCCGAGTAGCCTTATAGTTTTATTGCTGGTGTAAAACATCGACATCATCTTTGGTTGTTCATGTCACGCTTTGGTTGTGAAGTTTTCTGAGACAATACACAGGGAATTTGAGATGAGTATGATGGGTGAGTTGACGTACTTTTTGGGGCTACAAATCAGACAGACACCACAAGGTATGTTTATACATCAAACAAAGTACACCAAAGATCTTTTACGACGATTCGAGATGGAGAATTGCAAGCCTATCTCTACACCTATGGGATCTACTGCTGTTTTGGATCTGGATGAAGATGGTGAAGCTGTTAATCAAAAAGAATACCGAAGTATGATTGGTTCTTTACTTTATCTTATTGCTTCAAGGCCAGACATACAGTTTGCTGTGTGTTTGTGCGGTCGATTTCAAGCTTCTCCACGTGTTTCGCATCGTCAAGCCATCAAGTGGATTTTGAGATATTTACAACACACTCTTGAATTTGGCATTTGGTATTCTACATCATAATCGATATGCTTAAGTGGTTATTCGGATGCAGATATTGGTGGTTGTAGAATTGATAGAAAAAGTACTAGTGGAATATGTCATTTTCTAGGAACTTCTTTGATTGCATGGTCTTCTAGGAAACAATTAAATGTTGCTCAGTCAAACTGCTGAATCTGAATATGTTGCTGCTGCTAGTTGTTGTTCTCAGATTTTTTTGGCTTATTTCAACTTTGAAAGATTATGGTCTTACTTTTGAGAAAGTTCCTCTGTTTTGTGATAATACAAGTGCTATTAATGTTGCTAAAAATCCGATACAACATTCACGCACAAAACACATTGATATTCGTTTTTACTTTTTGAGGGATCATGTTGAGAAAGGAGATATTGAATTGAAATTTCTTGATACAAAATTGCAATTGGCAAACATTTTCACTAAGCCTTTGGATTTTTCTGGCTTTGCATTTCTTTGGGGAGAATTGGGTATTATTCATCCTTTTGGTATGTTTTAAGGGGGAGTTTTTGTGCTTTTTATTGCTTTAAATTTTTATAAAACAAAAGAAAGCAAAGAAAGTTAAAAGGATGAGAAAAGAAGAGCTTTGACTTTACCTCTAGTATATTCTTGTACTTGCTAGCAATATGAGTGAGGTCTTTTGGTCGCTAGTTTAGCTTGTGTGCATTTTAATTTTTATGTGAGCCTTTGACATTGCTTTTAAGGGAGATGATGCATGACACTTAAATTGTTTTACTTGAATTAAGTAAATATGCAATATTGACACTAGTGCTCGTTTGAATGACTTATGCTCATATATATGCTTGCTCAAATTTTCATTCCTCAAATGCTCTAGAGATTCCTCAAGTAAAAACAAAAGCTTATATGAGAGAAAAAAATGGATACCGAATCCTTGAAAACAGTATTCACAACAAGGACGTATCCGACGTGAGGAAAATAATGGGTGCCGAATCTTTGGAAACAGTATTCACGACAAGAATATACCTGAAGTAATTGACAGATTTTCTTTTGTGCTATTAAAAGGCAAATTGAGTAGAAGCTCAGAAATAAAACTTGATGAAAATTCTCTTGTAAAGGGCAAGATAATTTGAGAAAGAATATTTAGTTCAACTTGTCTATGTGTGGGGTTTTTTTTTCAATCTATGTGCTAGTGATTATGTTGCATTATAAATTGTTGAAATCATGAATTTTAATGTTGATTTGATCTTGATTGTAATATCATTGATTCATGTTTGGACTATAACTCATACTTGTTTCCTAGTTGGTCAATTTATCTCCCTTGTCTTGCAACACATGTCCCTGAGTTGCTTTAGGTACATTTCAAAGCTCCTAGAAAAGAAAAATTCAGAGGAAGGAAAATTGATAAATATTTCATATTCATTGCATTTGTGCAGAATGGTTTATATTTTCTCTTTTGAAATTCTTGATGAAATCATTGTCAAAGGGGGAGAAATATACAAAATGCATGTTTAAATAAAGGGGGAGCTATTTGAGAAAAAGAGAGAATTTGAAAGTTTTGACAAGTTGATTGATTCTTAAAAATAGTCGATTTTGTACTTTTATTGCAAATATAGAGGCGAAATTCTTTCTTTTAAAAAGGGAGAGAGTTTTTTTGTTTCGCTTTTGTGGTTTTTGAGCCATCAGTGTTTTTGACACTTTTTGGTTTTTATTTTTCAAAAACATCAATTTGCATTTTGGAGATGTTGCCAATGTGTTCATCAAGGGGGAGATTGTAATATAATTGTCATGATTAATATTTTGTGATGAACAATTGGCTTTGCAAATTATTTATTTAACGAAAATTTGTTAAAAGATATATGTCGATGTTGGTGTGAGTGTATGTGGCTAATGCGAGTCAAGTTGGGAAAGAACTTGTGCTCGGATATGGTTTCTTTGTTTTTGCATGTGTAGGTGAGTCTTGAAGCCTCGGGAGTATTGCCGGTGATAGATTGGGAGTCGACTTGGGAGAAGTTGATGTCTGGATGATCGGGAGATCACGCGGGATACTAAAGGATGGTGAGCTAGTAGAGGACTTTGCTGTGCGCCTCATCAGCCTGGTGAATGAACTCTCGCTCCTAGGAGACAAGGTTGATGATGAGAAAGTTGTACACAAGTTCGTGCAAGTTGTGTCGGACAAGTACAAGCAGGTCGCCATCTCCATTCAGACCTTGCTCGACCTCTAGACCCTCATGATCGAGGATCTAATAGCCCGACTTAAGGTGGTCAAGGATCGGCGCTGTCCGCCGGGACAGCTAGAACAGCTGCAACAGTGGCCGCCTACTTCTCACGGAGGAGTGGCTCACACGTCAGCACAAAAAGAAGTCCGGCGAGGGCTCTGGTGGCAACGGCAATCGCCACCATGGACAGTCTCACGGACACGGCCACAGCCGCTCCAACACGAAGCACGACAGCAAGGAGGCAGCAACGTCGAATGGCTTACGTGACATGTCCAAGGTGAAGTGCTATAATTGTAATCAAATGGGGCACTTCTCCAAGGATTGCCACAAGCCACAGTGGGAACACAAGCAGATGGCAAACTTGGCAGTGGTGGATGACACCTCGGCACTTCTATTGGCTGAGCACTGTGAGCTTGCAGTAGTGGAAGAGGCACCGGCCAAGGTACAGGCTGATGCGCTGCATTCTGTATAACTCAACAAGGAGAGGACAATCTTGGTGGACGTCGGCAAGAACATGTGGTACCTCGTCACGGGAGTGAGTAATCACATGACTGGAACCAAGCACTTGTTCGTGTCACTTGATGAGCAGGTAACCGGTACTGTAAAATTCGGTGATGCTTCTACGGTGGATTTTTGTGGCAAGGGCACCATAATGTTCGAGTGCAGGAACAGTGAGTAGAGAACAATGGCAGAGAGTGGTGTCGACGGAGGCGATAGTGGTGGAGGTAGACCACCATGCCCATCTCCGGCGAATCAAAGGAGGACTGTTGATCTTCGGCGTCGAGGGGTGGCGCGAGTACGAAGCAGCCCACTCTCATCTGGTTTTCCTTGGGCTGGCAGGTTGGTTAGGGCTTGCGGCTACAGTAATGGGCCACTTGTGGCCTCTAATGGTGATGGCGGTGGGGAGCAAGATACGGTGCGGCCGTATGGTTTCTTCATCGAGGAGCTCTTCCCACGAGTGGAGAAGGCCTACCAATACAAGTGGCTTTGGGTGAAGAAGAGACAGGGATCTCGTCCTGACCTAGGGTTTCCAGCTTCTGCGTCCAATATTGCTAGATTTGGGGGCGAGGTGATGAAGATCTGGAAGGTCACGAAGAAGCTGACCGATCAGAGATTGTGCACGGAGGGGGTGATGGATCGTCGTCCTCCCCAACAACCTCTTCATTAGGAGCCTTGGCAAGCTAACAAGCGGAGAGCGATGGAGCAAGGGGGAAGGAGCGACCTGGGGCGATTGTGATGAGGGGGCGTGGGGGAGTCGTGGAGCAAGCACTTAGGAGGAAGACAACCTTCGGAGGCAACTACTGTTGCAGAATCGAAGGAGAGATGGGGGACGGCAGTGGCCTCTAGAGCAGCAGAGGTTGTACCAGGACACAAGGCCTTAGATCCAGGACTTCCACCATCAGCAATAGAGGCAGGTACAAGACCCTTGGCCCTCGACTCAAGAGATTAGACAACAACAACACTTCCAAGGTCCGAGACAAGCTCAGATACAACCACAGGACAAGCCTAGGAGAGATGGTGGAGCTGATTTTGCAAGAGCGGGGGGGGGGGGGTGAAACCTCTGAAATGCTTTAGATGTGGACAAGAATGGACACATTTCTGCCCATTGTCCTAGCAATATTGAGGTGTCTGAGAAGTGAGCTGTGTGTTTAGTTGGTTTTGGTATTCCTAGTCAAGGTTTCTATAGTCTAAAGGTAGAGGTTTCTGAGAGAGAGTTGCATATGTGTCCTGTTAGAGGTGTGTTGTCAATCCTTGAAGGCAAAACTAATGTCACAAAGGTGGAGGCTGAGTTGAGAACTCTGTTCCCCAAGATTGTGTGGCAATGGAAAGTTAAACAATTGAATGATAGAATATTTGGTTACTTTTCCTTTTGAGGAGGCTAGGGATCAGGTCTCTCTCTTTAAGAGTTTTGATTTTAAGAGAGGTTTGGTGAAGGCTAGTGTTACCCCAACCAACATGACTGATGATGCTGTTGATGAGCTTATCTCTGCCTAGATTTAAGTGTTTGGTATCCCTAAAGTTGCTAGAAATGTAAAAGCTGTTAAAGCCATTGCTGAATTAGGGGGAGAATTTGAAGAGATTGATGAACAAAGCCTGAGAGTGGGGGCCCCTATTAGAGTGAAAATTGCTTGTAAAGATCCTTTTGAACATCGCTTTGCCATGCACATTTATATCAATAAATGTGGATACAAGCTCAGATGGGAAGCTGAGGATTTCTCTCCTAAACCAAAAAATCCCCCTCCGGCCCCTCCTGCTGATGGGAAAGACAATGGGGATGATGATGATAGAGATGATAATTATGATGGAGACAATAGAGAGGATGAGGATGGAGATGATGACCACATTTTCTCTGAGGGTAGCCAAGAGTTAAAAGAGATAGCTGATTCCTTGAAGTCAAAAAATCTGTCTAAATCTACCCCTCCTACCACAAGGAAAAAAAATCTTATGCTGATGCTGTTCAGTCTTGTGTATCCCATAACTCTAATTCCATGTTGGCTAGGGCCTCTAAGGAAAAGCAGATAGTTATGAGTCTACCTGCCAAGGCTTTTGTTTCTAAAGAGCTGATCCTCTGGTCTGAAAAAAGTGATAATTTTTGCTCCCAGGAATCACAAGAGGTAGATTTACCACTAAGTGCCCAAGCCAATTTGGAGCTAAGTGAGATGATGGATACTGATCTGGATAAATTTCAGGGAGGGTGAGGATGAGGAGTTTGATTTGTGTATTGAAGATATGATCTGCTCTCTGGATGAACTAGATGGAAAGGATAAGGAATTGTATGGTGGCAATGTCTCAACCCATGGGGAGGATGCTCTAGAGGAAGGAATCAGGGGATAGTTAGATGGAGGATCCAGCTAAAAAGTGTGATATTCCCTCCCTTTCTGACATTGAGAGGTCTAGAGTGGAGGATGAGTTACAAGAGTTGGAAAAGTTCAAGGAGGTAGTAAGCAAGAAAACCATTAAAGCTAAGAATAAAGGCCTAGTCATAGCTACTAGACAAAGTAAGAGGCAGAAGGATCAAGCTGCAACTGTTCCAATTCCTTTAAGAGCTGAGATCTTGGCTCAAAAGAAGAACCTTAACAAACTAGGTAATCCTACAAACCCTTTTAATGTTTTTCAGTTAATTGATTCTGAGGAATTAAGTAAAATTGCTAGGTCTGCTAGTATCAATCTAGGTCAGTCTCAAGTTGAAATAGATGCAAATATTTCCTTAATTAGAGCCAAAGAGATTGTTCATGGCAAGATTGCAGAGTTGAACTGGTTAAAACAAAAAGAGTTGAAATCTTCAGTGACCCCACAAGACTTTGGTGTTATTGTGCAAGAGGGTGAGTTGAATGAAGAAGCTAAGATTGGGAAGAAGAAGAGGTTGACTATAAAAAAATCTAGATCTAAATGATTATTTTATTTTGGAATATTAGAGCTGTGGGTGGTGATGCTAGACTAAGCCAGTTAAAAGAGATAGTTAGAGCTAGTAAGGTGGATATTATTTGTCTCCAGGAGACTAAGAAAGAAATATTTTGTTCTATGGAGTTGGATGCTATCTTACCCTCTGTTCCTTTTGAGTGCTGTTGGAAAGCTTCTAAAGGGGCTTCTGGAGGTTTATTGGTTGGTTTTAATTCTAGTATTCTTGATTATGTGGATACTCATGTTGGTAGATTTTTCTTGAGTAAGGTTTTAAGAAATAAATCAAATGGGGTCTATTGGGAAATTATTAGTGTATATGGGCCAGTGGTAAATAATCTAAAGAATGATTTTCTTGCTGAACTTACTTACCATCTGGAATGTGGAGATAGAGCTTTGATCATTGGAGGTGAATTCAACCTTTACAGAAATATTGAGAAAAAGTGAAACTCCAATATAGACTGTAGAAAGATGGAGATGTTTAATAGGTTTATTGCCCATTTTAATCTAAGAGAGTGTCACGCCTGGAAATTCACCAAAATTTCCAAAGCTAATTTGTGCATTAAACCCTCGTCAAGGAATCAGCCGAGGTATACAAATCGACAATTTGATAAACATAACCAAAATATAATAACGATAAATACTTACAGAAGAGGCACTTAGTCCTCACACAGAAGAAAACTACAGCGGAACTGTGGAGGCCATGGGCCCCGGTACCTCAAGGAAGGCAATTACGGCTACTCGGACAGAGGGTTAGCCGGTCCCTATAATTGGAGATAGAGTAGGACTCGGCTTCATATTACCTTGCATGACAAGGAAAGGGATATAGTCCTAGCCGGATACTCTATGTACTGATAAGGAAAGTCCTTGGTCATATCCGACTGAGTTTCTTATCTTGTAACCCTCATCACTCCAGTATATAAGGAGGGGTAGGGAGCCCCTTGGGGCATATGACAATCTCACCAGAGAAACCTCAAAGGCAATACACCGCAGCTGAAAGTAGGGTATTATCTCACACCGAGGGCCTGAACCAGGATAAATTGTTTCGTGTTCCTTTGCAGTCCATCGAGTTTCGGTCCGATGAATAGCCCTATATTATTATTGTCGATACAAACATCAACAGTTGGCGCGTCAGGTAGGGGCTTCGTCGAGATCATCTTCATCAAGCCTGGTGGATCTAATCATCGAAATCGATGGCGTCAAGTTCTTCCCTAGGCAAACAATCAGCTTCGGGAGCCTCGACTTCGTTGCCGACAAACTCG
This sequence comes from Oryza meyeriana var. granulata, assembly GCA_003991445.1. Classification (NCBI taxonomy): domain Eukaryota; kingdom Viridiplantae; phylum Streptophyta; class Magnoliopsida; order Poales; family Poaceae; genus Oryza; species Oryza meyeriana. The sequence continues at coordinate 37,823 of RYFJ01003537.1, read as the reverse complement.
ACGACCTTACCTTGTCTGACTCGGTTTCAACACGATTGGCTAGGAACCAAGCCAACTCAGCGCCGGTTGGCCTACTCAACTCCACAGCAGTTTTCAACATCCTACTTTGGCAACACCCAAGATCTACGAGTTTTAGGACAACTCTCTTTCTTGATATTCGACTCGGATTCGGCTCTGAGCCGACCGAGATCGGGTCTAGGGGAGACAAGATTGTCAACTTCCCACTCGGACTCGACAACGCCGCAACAATCTTCAATTCCAATCTGATGCGACAGACTCAATCCTCTGAAATTCGACTTGGATACAGCCCAGAGCTGCTCGAGATCAGGTCCAGGGAGGTTGGGATCATCATCACACCACTAAACTACTTCAAATTCGACTCCTAGTCGGATAGCAACTAGGGAAGCTTTTCTCCGCTACGCGAGGTCTTCATGGCGTCAAAGGGATCAACTCCAACACAAGATGCACACCGACTACGTGATCAGCAGGAGAAGGAGGCTCACCGACTGCGTGAGCAACATGAAGAGGACACGCGACACCTACAAGCCGAGTGCAATGCTTGCAATGAAAACTTGCGCAAGGCTAGATGAACTGCTCAACAAGAGATACTCCAAACCCGAGTAGGCGACCACGACGTCTTCATGACCCCACAATAGAACATCGTGGCCGCTGCCATGCTATTAGACACCTTGTAGTTCGGGCCCGACCATCAGGCTACCCCGACTATCGCAAAAATCAAAGCAATGATAACCGCTGCAGCCTGTCAACAGCAACATCGATCTGGAGATATGTTTATATCGTCTAACAAAACAGCTTTGGATGCTGTGACTTGATCCGCTTTAGTGCGACGCCAAGCAGCCAGCTCTGGTCGGCACTACTCGGAGTCCCATGACACGTCACTTGGCCACCGCAACGATGATCGACGGCAGTACCATCACAACGAGCGCTGGGATGACTAGGACACTCAGGGATGACTACAACGGGATTTCCACCACGACATCAATGCTCGACGCCGGGAGCGCGAGGAAGATGAACATCACCAACTTGAAGACGAGCACGAACGCTTAGGCCTCCACCATGAGCGGTTCCATCACCGTAGTCGAAGTAGGAGCCCTCACCTGGATGAAGGAGTTCCGGCGTTCACCCATAAGCTGCAACAAGTCGACTGGCCATCTGGTTTCAAGCCGACTGGTATAGAGAAGTACGACGGCAAGACCAACCTGGAGTCCTGGCTCACCATGTATACTTTGGTGATACGAGCAGCTGGAGGTGATCACAAGACCATGGCTAACTACCTGCCAATCGCCTTGGCTGACTCAGCAAGGACATGACTGATAGGGCTTCCTTGGCGGTCGATTGGCTCCTGGGGGAAACTCTGTGAATGTTTTGTCGCGAACTTCCAAGGAACGTATGAGAGGCTATCTTCTGAGTACGATCTATATCAGTGCCACCAGAGGAAGAACGAGTCCCTCCGCTATTTCATCAAGCATTTTTCCAAGAAAAGAAACTCAATACCTAAAATCAAGGACGAGGTCATCATCGTCGCCTTTCGCAAGGGAGTCAGAAACACGCCGTTCATTGTCAAGTTCACTCGGAAGCCACCCAACTCCGTCAAAGCTCTCTTCGAGATGGCCAATAAATATGCTGATTCAGCTGACGCAGTGGCAGAGGCACTTGACGACAAGCCCTGACAGAAGGAGCGACGGGAGACGGACGACGCTGCCCTATCCAAGCCTAGGAACTGCAAGCAGAAATCTGAGGACTTCATTGCGGCAGTCGATCACAACCGTCCTTGACTTCCTAGAACCGAAGATTATCAAAATGACAAGTGACATGCTCAGGGGCTCAAAAGCTCAAATGCAAGTATGGCATCCCCACTTCCAACTTGTGCAATACCAAACAACTAAGTCACTTTCGATACATATTTCCTCCTTTATATGATATTCTCATCTAAATGGGCCAGGAAGCAACTCACTTCCTTATGGTTTGACTCGGATATGGCTTAGTGCCAGTCAGGATTGGATCTAGGGGGATGAGATTGTCAATTCCTCACTCGGCCTCGCCAATGCCGCAGCCGCTTACACCTAATAGGTGTACATACTGCGCATTTTCTATTTTTACTCTTAATGATTCCAAAAGTACACGAGTAGCATAAATTTCGATCCATGAAGCTTTGCTCCATGAAAGGTGAAGTCAAGTCATCCAAAACGCGTGTCAGGGAAAGAGCCATAAGTCGACTCCCGGCGCACGGGGGCTATGACTAGTAGGGCAGAGTGTTTAAACGTAAGGAGTCAACTACTCGGGGAAATTAATATCAATAAGAGGAGGAACACATATTTACATCTATTGTAAAATACAAAAATGTTCTTCGGGTGATTGTTTTCTTCATCAGATGCTACTCATCTGATATGTTTATAATACAGGGCCAGTTCTAGATACGCATAACAGGAACTCATGGCTACGAGCCTATCTCCTACGCTCGGGGGCTGGACCAGTCTGCCATGATACACTTGGAGTGCGATGCTTCAAGAACCACTCGGAATGCTCCACGATGGCTACTATCCAAGTAATCGTGCCAGTCAAGACTCGGATGTCACCTTTACTTTGGCACGCTCCGTGTGGGCTAATAACCGACCTTTGGCACCAGTCAGGGCTTGGGTATCACTCTGCTAGGTAAGGTACGCCCCATGAGGATCGCCAGCCGAATCCTATGCTAATGTGAGGTTCGGGTACCTTATTTGGCCACAACTTTGTTGGGTATGGTACGCCCCATGAAGGTCGCTAGCCAAATTATATGCTAATGCGAGGTTCAGATACCTTATTCGGGTGCCATTTTGCCAGGTTGGGTATGCCCCAAGAGGGTCGCCAGCCGAATCCTGTGCTAGCGCAGCATTCAGGTACCTATTTGGTCAAAATAGGGAAACAAGCCACTACTGGAGTTTTCAGTTGGAGGTAGCACCAAACCCGGAACCTACCGAGGTGCTCATTATTTTTTAAAACTGGAAGACCCCAATCATTCGATTCCTACTAGAAGACGAACTTCCTAATGGTCACAACGAAGCTGAGTAAGTCAAGCGATGGAGCAAAAGCTTTATCATAGTCGGAGAAGACCTATATTGTCAACGTGCATCTGGAGTTCTCGTGCACTATGTCACACCAGAGGAGGGCAAGCAGATCCTGCAATCTATCCACTCAGGCATCTGTGGCAACCATGCTGCATCTACAACGTAAGTCGAAAAGGCTTGCAGACAAGGATTCCTTTGGCTGACTGTAGTTACCAACGCCAATGACATTGTTTAGACATGCGAGGGATGCTAATTTTGTGGGCTGCGCTAGGTATGTCGGTTTGGGCCGGCTTATTCGGTAGTATGTTAAAGATATGAGTTCTTAAATAGCATGCCCTATTGGGTCACCCGCTAGTCGCGTTAAAATTGCGATGAAGGTGCTATTTTACAAGAACGAATTAAATAATCAGATACACTTCATGCTAAGCCTACAGCTGGATGTATACATTTGGGTATCTTGATTATTTTAAAGGTATTGAGGATATATCCTTACAAGGATCAATAGCTGGTCAAATTGGGGATGCAGGTCTCTCTCAAGTACACATCATCACACATTGGATTTTTTCCATAGTGATACTCGGCTTACATGCTTAGCCAAATTGCCTTGAGCAAAATTTCCAGCTAATATATGGCTGAATAGTCCAATTTGTGAGAAACATATCACTCAGGAAAAACTTAAAGGTTAAAGATCTTTGACTTTATGTTTAATTGTTTCCCAATTAAGCACAAAGTCGGGGCTACACCTAATAGGTGCGCCTATTCGGTGCACGCTATTCATCTATTTCCATGAAGCCCTTCATAGCCTCATTACCTGCTGATATGAATCAGGACTCGGGAGAAGAAGCACTCAGATAATGAGTACTCAGGAGCAATGCACTCGAGAATTCTTCACCGTGGAGAATGAGCACTCGGCATCAGCTGTGACTCAACTATGAAGGTCTCAGGGTCTACTGTGGAGGCCATGGGCCCCAGGTACCTCAAGGAAGGCAATTACGGCCACTCAGACAGAGAGTAGGCTGGTCCCTACAATTGGAGATAGAGTAGAACTTGGCTTCATATTATCTTGCATGACAAGATAAGGGATATAGTTCTAGTTAGATACTCTATGTACTAATAAGGAAAGCTCTTGGTCGTATCCGACTGGGTTTCCTACTCTATAACCCTCATCCCTCTAGTATATAAGGAGGGGTAGGTGTAACATACCAGGATTTCTCCTAGGAGAATTTAGCAGCGAAAACAAGTTTTCGATTTCAAATGACGTAGGTTTTCTTCCAAGTTAGGAATGAAATTATAAAAGTTTAACCTAGGAAAATAATAAGATAGAAGTGATTGTTTGTTCTTTTCCAAAATAGAATGCATAAACTTTTCCATAGCCTAAATAGTTTCTAAGGACGATAGGTTTAATATAAAATCATGAGAAAGTTTCTATAATCGGTATACAACACAACTTATCTACAGTAAATTTTCCATGATTTTATCACTTCAGTAAGTACTTCAACAAAATCCCTCAAATCAGCTAGACTAGGGAGCTAGCTAAAAATGAATAGGTATACTTCTAAAATTCACCAAATAAAAATGAAGACTAATCAAGCAGTGCCCTTCTACCAGAGTATAAATCGGAAACTTTCAACCAGAAATTTTGGTTTAAGTTATCTCCCAAAGGAACCACATAAAATGACAGGAGAAAAGGTCTAGGGAATTAATTTAGACTGCAGGAAAAACTGGGTCACTATCCTTACTTTTCAAATTCATCAAAGATAAACCAGATCACCTCTAGCTATGAAATTTGGTTAGCAGGTTAATCACATCCTCCTCTATCTCCAGTAATTGTTACCAAATTTTATCAATTCAATAAGTGTCTCAAACAAATATTTTTTATTCAGCAAAACAGATAACTTTTTCTCTTGCAGACAACCAATTTGATATTTTTTTCTAAAATAAATTCACCACTCACCTTCTTACCAAAATTTGCCAGAAATTGGGTCATGTCGTGAACTATTTACAGTAAACATTTCAAAGCTTCTTTCACAAAGCTTTTACATGAAATAATAAGCCCAAGCTCACTGACTCAGACTTGTGCACAGCAGAAACTGAAATTTGGCTGAACTTTGCCATTTTCTCCGGAGAAATCTACAAGTCCCACAACTTTGAAATTTGGCACAGAGCTAGCCAATACCACCTACTGCCTGCAGTAATTTTCCCATGATTTTACCCGCACTGTAGACCAGTCAAACAGCTAGATCAAAGTAACCTCCAACCACTTCATTTACACTTAGAATCTGGAAGCTTGTTCTCTGTTTTGTCACTACCATGTGGACCCCACAGACCCTTGGCTCACCTATAAGCCTCAGCATTCCTTTGGACAGTGTGTTTCACCAAGAAATCCACCCACACCTCTCTCCTCTCCATAGGTTTTCACTACTTGGACCCACTAGTCATGAGATAAACCTAGCCAAAAATGTGTAGAACAATGTTGTCTTACATGTGGGACCCACCTTGACCACTGTGCAAATAGATACACCTCAGCAGGCCCCAGCAAACGTGTTAGCATCTCCTTCCTCTCCCTCCCTCAGTATACAAAGCAGCCCTGGACAGCACGGCCCTTGAAAGCCTTGGCCATTTCGCCTCAAACTCTGCCAGCAGAACCTCCTTCTCATCCTCTCCACGTTCCCACCGAGAAAACTCACGGAATCCCCAAGGATCACCGCCGGCAACCTCACCCTCCCTGCTGCTGATAGTGTTCAACCGAGCTCGAGCTAACTCCAGTGAGCTCCATCCTTTCTAAACCTCAGGAACATGATCTACAACTCCTAACCTTTCCATTTTCGTACTCGGCGTCCCTAGGTTCGCCAGCTGAAGTTGCCGTGCCGCTGTCGTCCCTGATCTTTGCTCTGCAGAACCGCCGCCGTGGTGTCGTCACTATTCCGACCGATCTAGGACACCGCTGGCCTAGCCATTTCGCCAGCATCGTCGCCTCACCTCCAGGAGCCCGCCGACCAGAGGAATCGAGCTGGGAAGCCCTGAGCCACGAGATCCATCGTCGTCTTCCCCGACGCCGATCTGAGTCACCACCGTCGATTCCACTGTCCCTAGTAGGTCTCCGTTCGATTCATTGCACAGGAGCCATCCTGAGGAAGCCTATGACCTTGTAGACACCTTGTCTTAGCCGCAAGCTGACTGGAGCGAGCTATCTCCGTGGAACCAAGGGATCTCACCACCGCCGAGCTATCTTCGATGTTGCTACTGCTGCACAGATCTCACCGACCTCCTCAAGCCCCACGGTGAGAACCCAGACACATATTAGACACACTTGCATGCACTGGTTAGGCTAGAACCCGATCGTAGCTCATGTTCCCTCAGCGGCCCGAATAGCCTCGCCGCTTGCGGCGCCACCATGCCTAGCTCCGGCCACCGTCAGCAACGAGACCACCACTGACAGCTTCGCCTTGGTCTCCTCTATCTTTCTTCTGTTGGCCACAACCCGAGCCGAGCCGCCGTTCGCTGTCACGGCCGCCGAGAAGCTCGCTGCCTCCGCTCTGCCTTGCTCTCCCCTGCTCTGCCTCGCCGACATGTGGGACCCGCTCGGCAGTAGAGAAGTTAGAGCGCGAGGACTAATTTGCGAAGGAATTAAAAGTTTAAGGTTAATTAGCAAGATGCATACTCTATGACATGTGGACCCGAGGACCCATCGATAAATCACGAGAAGCCGAAGGACTCTTTAAGAAAAATCACCTCACATGTGGCCGAGGACCGCGGGTTCCATTTCTGGAAATCCTGAGGACTTTTTTGCAAAGTTCCCTCTCACTGACCAGTGGACCCCCTCCATTTAAAATCTGAAAATATAAAGAAAAATAACTAAAGTGTTAATTTTTCAACTGAAAAATAGGATAACTTGTAAAATTCATAGTAAATTCATTTTAGCTCCATTTGGGATGAACCAAATTTCAGTGGATTTAAAAAATTATGCTTTTAATGTTGTGAACTAAAAAGTGGCACTTTCTGTACAGCAAACTTGCCTAAAAATTATGGGAATAGAAAAAAAAGGGGTAAAAATGGGCTTTAACTAGAAAATTCATAAGAAAATCTTCCTAGCTCAGAAAAATGCCAAACCAATTTTGTAATTCATAGAAAAATGTATACTTTCCATTTATGAACTCATTTTGCACAGAATTAAGTCACAGATAGTCAGTACATTTTATACTCTCAAAATAACACATACAACTTGTTAAAAAAATCATATCTGACAGATGGTAAGCGCAGAAATAAAAATAATTTCACCAAGAAGTATCTGAAACCAGTACCAAATCACTGCACAAAAATCATGCATATTAGAACATTTTGCATTTTTGCATTATTTATTGACTTTGCTTTAACTTTAAAATTTAAAATTAGAAGGAGAGCCTTTGGAGTTTGAGGAGGTAGAATTCATTGAGAAACCTGAAGCAGACTTGAACCAAGGCAAGAATCCCACTACCTTTGAACATATTGCTCCTAAATTTTGGGATTATCAATGATTTTATTTTAACTTGCATCGTTATTTGGCTATGTATATTATATAGATTGTGGGCAATGGTAGTTAATCCCTTTTTCTGCATAACCCACCCTGAAATGTTGATAATCTACTCCTTGTAACCTTAGGATGGATAGAAGTACTTGTTAAGTGCTTGCTATAAGGTATATACTTGTACATATGCTTAGCCATGCTTAGTTCTAGACTTACAAAAATCCGATAGATGGAGCTATCGGTTCAAAACTAGTTTAATACGAATGGATGGGTTAAAATCTGAAAAGAATAACTTCTGATTTATAATTGAAAATATTTTTGACCTGGACGGATGATAGGGCGATGAAAGGATGGTGTTTCCCCAACGCATGTAGCTCCGTCTGGGTCGTTAAGGACCGAACATGTTGACGTCTATTCAAGCACCCTACGTACTTCCACACGCCGGGAATGGGACGGCTTAACTTAGTAGCATGGCAGGCTGTGGCCATCTACGCCCATCCGTCAGTCGTGAGGATGGTCTTTCCTTTGGAGGGCCTCTGCGCGCCTGGTTTTGGCCGGAGGTGCCTCCCGCGACGGTGAGCCCGCCTTAGTCACCGTGTGTGTGGCTAAGTTGTCGGGGGCCCAGATGCGGTTTAGGTGGTTGGAGCTAAGCGTGGAAAAGGTTTTGTTGTGACCTCTAGTCCGCACTCAATGTGTAGAGTGTGGGTACCGATGGGTACGGATCAAACTAGAGTGTAGCCGTATGGCTTCTATCACATCGTGTGGGTAAAGATGTACACCTCTGATCAGAGTATGAACTATTCGGATAGCCGTGTCCACGGTTACAGGACGACCGCTTGATGTGTTAGTCAGTCTATGTTAGCATCCAACTTGGGATATGTAGTTATGGGATGATGTGGTTATATCATGACTTAGGATAGTCATGGGATGGTTGGGTGAAGATTTATACTGATCTATACTTGGTGATTGATGAAATGATGATGAAATGGAATTGGATTATTAAGTTGTATTATAGTCTTGCTGCCAAGGAGGGCGGTGAAGTAGATATCTATGCAACATGATGCCATGATATTATTCTGCTAGCCTAGGATGCAATTTGATTTATGAATCCCTCTTTAAAATTGTTGTGAAATAAAATTGGCTTTATGCAATAAAACTGAGCCTCTTCATATAGCCTTTACCTTGATTACAGCTCACATATATAGTTAGGTTTGATTGTGGCCTTGCCAGTACCTTGCGTACTGAGTTATATTTTATTTTTGTGAATGCTCCTATAGATCCACGCACAGGTGAAGATGAAGATTTGTATGATGAATGTGTGGGTGAAAAGGTTGATTAGGATGGTCCTATCTAAGGGTTTACCCTTAGTCGGTTGCCTGAGGGTTTTCTGGGTAGTCATGCTTCCGATGGACTTACTATTTGGCTCCCGAGGCTTATGTAAACATTAGTTAATATGTATCTGTATCTGTACTTTTCGTTTAATTAGCTAAATACCCTTTGTATTGGATATTACTTGCTAAGATGAATGTGTGGGACTAGAGCTTTCCTGGGCTAGTCACACATTAGTAAGAATTTAGAAATGATGAGATGCATGGATGTTGATTCAACCGTTGTGTTAACGCCAAAATTTGGCACGATCCATATCAGAATTCGATTAAGGAAAGAGACTATATCAACCGATGGAAGTTAATCCAGAAGAATCCGAATTCAGGAAGGAATCGTGAAGACCACAGCATGGCAGTTAATTAGTTTATCTATAAATTAGGTAGTTTTAATAATTTTTAGGAAAACCTGATCTCGTGTCCAATCAGAGCTTGTTAATTTTCCTTTTATAGTTAGGAAACTCCTGTTTCGTATCCGATCAGGACTGTATCAACTCGGGGTATAAATACGTATGCCCGGGGACCATGTAAACTATCTCTCAGATCAATACAACTTCGGCGAATCGCCACCCTTTTTTGACGGGTTCTTGCTTCTCGAGCCGGGCTGCATCGGTTAGGTCCGAACTCCTGCGAGAGGGTAAGACTCGTCACCCCTTACCACGGTGTATCTATTCTGTCTACGGCTGCATCAGTTAAGTTTGATCTCTTAGTCCGAGTAGATATATCACATCACGCGTGCGTAGATTTATCAGCTTACTGGGTGTAATTTATCGTCAGTTTGTGCTGCATCGGTTGGGTCCGACCTACTAAACTGCCTGCGATAAGTTATTCCTGCTAGGTTGATAGATTTTATGCAAGTGTCTTATTAGGATGTATAGTTGATAAGTTATCATATAGTACATCACAATTGCATTAGATCTATCGGCTCATCGAGGTTCTTCTATCATTATTAATCTGTGCTGCAACAGTTAAGTTTGACCTACTAGATTGGTAATGATAGGTTTATCCTTGTTAAGCCGATGGGTGTTTATGCGATGTTCTATCGGAGTGCTTAGCCGATAGGTTATCTTTTACTAGATAAAGCCGACTGCATTGTCTATTATTTTGCCTGTTTACTCTATCATCGGCTTCTAGCCGATGTCCAAGTGTTTTATCGGCAGTCGGCTGGCTTATTATTTGCTTATAGCATCATCGGCTTCTAGCCGATGTACAAGTTATTATCAGCAATCGGCTGGAGGAATTCTATATCGATTGGTTGGCCGATTGGATCAATGATCTAACTTTTTCTATCTCCTTGTCAATTGCGGGGTCAAATTGACTGGCACGCCTACGAACCTCAAATTTAGGACCTGCACTGGAGCTAAGCAGATCTCCTAGGCCTTCGCATGTCTTAACGCACCGAACCATATCATCGGCTCGTTCCCGACGCATATGACAATCTCACTAGAGAAACCTTAAAAGGCAATACACTATAGCTGGAAGTAGGGTATTACCTCACACCAAGGGCCTAAACCAGGATAAATTGTTTCGTGTTTCTTTGTAGTCCATCGAGTTTTGGTCCGACGAATAGCCCCATATTATTATTGCCGATACAAAATATCGACAGGAATAAAAATCCTAGCAAAGGTTTAGCACCAAGCCACAGGCAGCTCAACTAGGGTATAAGCCAAACACCAAACTTCTCCTCCTCGCAAATCATCACTCTGATGATTATAATATTGCAAGACTGAGTACCACCCACCGTACTCAACAAGCCACACAGGGAGTGCAAAATAATGCAACAAGATACCAAAGAAAAGGCATAGTATGGCTTATTTGGGTAAACAACATTTAAAACATTTGCACTTAAAAACACTTTAAAACAATATAGTTTAATTATTAATCAAAATCAAACCAATCATTGAACAACACTCAAATGCAGTTTAGGCCCAAATCATAACCTTTCAACTTGGAGCTATCAAATTTCCATCATTGATTACCATTAATCAGTAGAGAGGAACTAATCACAAAAAATATAGCTAGGCCGCCCATTAACCGCAGGCACGGCTATTCAAACAGTTTTACTCTAGCCAGAGGTGTACCAATTTACCCACAAGACACAGTTCCACACATGTCACTTGCCCAATAGAAAATCCACCCACTGAACCACCTGTCTCTGGCAGGAAACTGATCAGGCACCCAACAGGGAGACGGCCCAACGACCAAATATGGACTTATTGACAACTGCCATGGTGGTCTTATTAACATAGCCATATCACACCGTGGGGCCTCCTGTTGAACTCGCTACACGTCTAGTAAAGCCATTACCCATTCTATGTTGTGGTTAGTACAGTATTGCTTCGCAACAAGTAGTCCGTGAACCGGTTCTTAATTGTCATGAGCACCACTAGCATCATCACTAATCCATATGCTCACAACCCATCATTCAGTCAAATTTTAGTTGGCATATTAATTAAACAGCCACGACCAACTGTCGTGAAATAATAACCATTAATCATTAATTAACCATTGGTGAATCATTAGTTTCCCCACATAAAATGACGCTAAAACTTCTAGGCATGGCTAAGCAGAACCTAAATAATCTAGCTAGACCATTAAATTTCCATCCAGCTAGTCCATATTAATTACCCAGGGTATCAAGGTACATATAGCAATAACAAAATGGCCAGAATAATCAAGGAATATTGGATAATAAATAAATAACTTGTAATAATGTCATTCCAAAACATTGCATGCAATAATGTTGAAATAAAATAGTTTTCAAAAATGGGATTAACATGCTCAAGGGGATTGTTGTGTGACTTGTCTTGCAATAGAAAAGTCTTCAGACGATCTTCCGAACTCTTCCTCGATCTTCGTGATCCTCCGAAACGACAAAATCTACGTGACTACACGCAAAACAAGAAAAAACCTAAGAAACTCCAAATAAACAGTATATAAAAAGTATATAAACATGTAGATCATGATTTTAGATGAATTTAGGAAAAAGAATGGGTCGAATCGGAGTTCGGACAGAAAAGTTATGTCCTTTGGAAGTTCAAATTCAGAGAAAATCCAAAAAGAAATAGAAAAGAATATTGTCTAGAATATTCCCTTAGAAATTAATTATTGAAGGAATTTTTTTGAATAGAAAAAGGAAATGGGACCCACTGGTCAGTGACTCAGTCTATGTGCACTAGGTCCATGGACTGAGGGGAGGGATGAGTGGTGGACTGGCTGAGGTGGTGGCCATGTGGACCGAGAGATGAGGTGGCGATGAGGTGAACGGTGACTCAGTGGCTAGGGTTGACATGGCATCAGGATGGATTATGGAGATCCAACAGAGGAAAATCGATCACTCTGGGAATTTTATGTGAATCCAGTGGCTCGGATGGACTGGATTAGATGCGACGGTGGAGAGGGTTTCGGGAACGGCACCAGATATTGATAAAGGAGAGGGACATGGGTCTGAGTCAAAAAAAAGTTAGACCAAAAATGACCCAAGATCGAGGAAAGCAAAGGGTTTTGTTCTTTATTTATTTAATTACTGAAATGATCTTTATTACATTAAAATTAATTCTGGAGCTCCGAAAAATCCGAGAAAATTTCAGAGAGTTTATTAAATCATGGGAAATTTATCGGAAGAAAAAACCACCATGAAACAAAAGGTAAATTTATTATTATAAATACTTAAATGCTTAAATATTCTGACAAAACCCAGGGAATACAAAAGCATCCAAGCATTAATTAAAATTTTAACTTTGGATTTTTAATATTGGAAATTTCTGAATTTTATTCATATACTTATGCAAGCAACTTTTCTAGTGTATTCTTGTATTTCCATTACCCATGAAAATTTTTAATTAGGGCAGTTTTCATGGTGTGACAGAGAGCTATATAGAAGTGGTAATAAGTTCACATGGACAAATAAACTGTTGGATCCTATTAGGGTTGTCCTAGACAAAGTGTTGATGAACTTAGATTGGGAAAATATTTTCCCTTAGCTTCCCTAACTTCTCTTCTAAGAGTGGGTTCTGATCACTCCCCTTTGATTCTCAATTTAGGTGAGGATAAGTGATCTACTTCTTTTATTTTTAGGTTTGAACCTGCTTGGTTCTTGGTAGAGGGCTTTCATAAGCTGGTTGGTAAAAGGTTTACTCAGAGAGATAACTCTTATATTTTAGATCACTGGAAGTTAGTGGGTTTGAGAAGGTTTTTAAAAGGATGGGGGTTCTAATAACAAGAGAGCTCAAAGACTTATTAAACAACAACTTAAAGAGAAATTATTAGGTTTAGATAGCCTTATTGAAACAAGAGATGATTGTTCAGAGTTATGGAAAGAGAGATATATGATAGAAGATGAGCTTGAGCTGATTTATGAGATGGAGGAAGCATATTGGCAAAAAAGATGTGGGGAACAATGGATTTTGAAGGGAGATCAGAACACCTCTTATTTTCATAGGATTGCTAATGGTAGGAAAAGAAAGTGTGATATTTTATTTCTAGAGCATGATGGAGATATTATTAAGGGTCAAGAGAACCTAACTCTGCATATTGTAGAGTTCTATAAAAATCTTTTCAAGGCTGATACCCCCTCTTCTATACACTTATCTAATAATGTATGGGCTAACCACCTTAGACTAAATGATAGGGAGATTGAAGAGTTGTTAAAACCTTTTAATATGGAGGAGCTGGACTTGGTTATCAAAGAGACAAAATCTAATACTGCCCCTGGCCCTGATGGCTTCCCTATTCAGTTCTATAAATCCTTTTGGAATGAACTTAGAAATGATTTTTTAGAGATGGTCATTCTTTTACACAAAAGAGAGCTTGACCTCAAGAGATTACATTTTGGTGTGATCACTTTAATTCCAAAGAATGCAAGTGCCTCTAATATTAAGGAGTACAGGACAATTTGTGTCCTAAATGAGTGTTTTAAATTGAATAGCAAGGTGGTGACTAATAGAATAATGAAGTTGGCTGACAATATTATTTCTCCCTCCTAGACAACCTTTATTCCTGGTTGAAATATTTTGGAGGGGTGTGTGGTTGTGCATGAGGTTTTGCATGAACTAAAATACACTAATTCTAAAGGCATCATTTGGAAGATTGATTTTGAAAAAGCTTATGATAGGGTTAGATGGGATTTTTGTTTGAAGTGTTGGATAGAAAAGGTTTTCCTTAGATTTGCAGAGAGTGGATTAAATCTTGTATTGTTGGGGGAAAGGTCTATGTAAACATTAATGGTCAGAGAAGTAATTTTTTTAAGACTAATAGAGGTTTAAGACAAGGGGACCCTTTGTGCCCCATCCTTTTTAATTTAGTTAGTGATGCTTTGGCAGTAATGTTTGACAATGCAAAAAATGTTGCCTATCTGTCCGGTTTGTGCCCTCATTTAGTTACAGGGGGTTTGTCACATCTTCAATATGCAGATGATACAATGTTTTTTATCCCTTATAATGATAGAGAGATTGCAATTACAAAGTTTCTGCTTTATTGTTTTGATGAAATGTCTAGTGTGAAAGTCAACTTCCATAAAAGTGAGGTTTTCTCTATGGGTTTAGATGAGGTGGAAACTGAGAGAGTTGCTTGTATGTTAAATTGCCCAATTGGTAGTTTTCCCATGACATATTTGGGTCTTCCTATTAGCCCTAACAAGTTAACTAATTCAGAGCTGAGTTATATTTCTGAAAAATTAGAGAAGAGATTAGGAACTTGGAAATGTGGCAACCTGTCTTATGGAGGGAGAAATATTTTGATTAATTCTTTTCTGTCTTCCATTCCTACCTAATGGGTTTTTATCTTCTTCCTGAGGGTATTCACCAAAAGATGGACTCTATTAGAAGTAGATTCTATTGGGCAGGTTTGTGTTGTAAAAGGAAGTATCATATGGAGAACTGGAGAGATCTAGCTTTCCCTAAGGAAGCTGGAGGTTTGGGTTTTATTGAGACTAGATATATGAATATTGCTTTGCTAACTAAATGGATTTTTGATCTGGAATCTGATAAGAATAATATTTGTATAGAGGTTCTTAGAAAGAAGTATATGAGAGATGGGGGTTTTTCTGCATTTAGGAGATTTGGAGGGTTCTCAATTCTAGAAGTGGCTTAGATCAGTTAGACATTGGACTAAGTTAGGTAGTTTCTGGAATCTGGGTTAGGGTACACACATCTCCTTTTGGAAAGATGTTTGGTTTGAGAATTGCCCTCTTAGCATTAGATTTAATAACCTTTTTGAGGTTTGCAACCAGCAGGACATTATTGTGGCTGAGGTGGCTCTTTTGGGTACCCAAGTGCTCTCTTATAGGAGATCTTTTGCGTTTAGTGATGTGGGTTCTTTGAGTGAGTTGGACGAGATAGGAAATAAGATTCAGAGAAATGAAGGAAGTGATTGTCTGAGTTGGAGTTTAGAGAAGAGTAGTGTTTTTTTCTTCTAGATCCCTTTATAGAGCTCTTACTTTTAGAGGTACTTTAGACAATGTGAGTTTAGAAATCTGGAAGGCTCCTTGTCCTCTTAAAGTGAAACACTTCTTATGGTTAGCTGAATTTTGTAAATTCTGTGGTGAGTTAGAAAATGCTGCCCATATTGTGTTTAAATGTTGAGTGGCGATTTTGGTTTGGTGTGGATGTAGAGATGCTTTAGGGTGGTCAAGGATCCCTGATAGTTTTGAGGATTTTTCTCTTTCTTATCTCAGTAGGAGTGATTCTGCTGTAGATAGAATATATATTTGTTTATTGGGAGCAGTGAGTTGGTCTCTATGGTTGATTAGAAATGATTGGGTGTTTAGAGATAAAATTTTGTCATCTCTCCTAATGATTATTTTTTGATTTACTTTTCTCCTCAGGCAGTGGAAGACGCTGATGAAACTGGATGAAAGGGAGTCAATGGAAACTATGATTCAGAATATCCAGAAGTTCTCGACTTTCTCTAGTGCTACCCATTCTAGAATTGGTTAGGATTGTGCTGTTAGTTTTTGTATCTAGGTCTTCCTGTCTGGGTGAAGTTGTTTTGGAGAGTTCTGGGTTGATGCTGACTTTCTCTTGTTATGTATGGTGTTTGGTTTGCTCCAGTGGGTGTTGCTACTCCTGTTTCTGAGAGTTGGTTAAGTCTTTCGGTCTGTTTAGCTGTTAAGTTTGGTTAAAATGCTGCTGTGAAAACCGGTATCCCCATTGGTTATGTCTCTCTATTTGTAAGACTTGGCACATATAAAAAGCAGGGTGTATGCCTTTTATCTAAAAAGGAACAGTGAGCATCGCTTGCTGGATGATGTGTATTACATACTTCGTTTACGCAGCAATAACATCAGTCTCGGACGACTATAGGAGACGGGATATAAAATTGTCATGGAGGACGATGATATGTGGATCTATGACAAGGAACGCATGCTCCTAGCACGTGTGTGGCGGTCGCGGAACAGGCTGTTCGTCCTTGGCCTAAACCTGACCACTCTGGTTGTGGAGGCCATGGGCCCCCGGGTACCTCATGAGAAGCTATTGGGCCACTCGGAGAGAGGATGTGCCTAACCTTGTAATTAGGGATACAACAGGACTCGGTATATATAACCTTGTACGAACAAATACGCCAACTTGGACAACGCTGTTGCTGAGGTCCTCGATGACAAAAAAGGCACCCCGACAGAAAGAGCGGAAGGACACCGATGAGTCGGCCCCTACTAAAGTTGGGAACCGCAAACACAAGTCGGATGACTTCATTGTGGCAGTCGGTCACAACTGTCTTTGACCTCCTAGAACTGAAGATTATCAAAACGACAAGTGACATGTTCGGGGGCTCACAAGCTCAAATGCAAGGGTGGCATCCCCACTCCCAACTTGTGCAATACCGAACAGCTAAGCTGCTTTCTGATAAATATTTTTTCCTTTATATGATATCCTCACTCGGCCTCGCCAATGCTGCAACAGCTTACACCTAATAGGTGCACATTCTGTGCATTTTCTGTTTTTGTTCTTAATAATTGCAAAAGTACTTAAGTAGCATAAATTCCGATCCGTGAAACTTTTCTTTATGAAAGACGAACTAAAGTCACCCAAAACGCGTGTCTAGGAAAGAGCCATGAGCCGACTCCCGACGCTAGGGGGCTATGACTAGTCGGGTAGAGTGTTTAAATCTAAGGGGTCAACTACTCAGGGAAATTAATATCAATAAGAGGAGGAGCACATATTTACATCTATTGTAAAATACATAAATTTTCTTTGAGTGATTGTTTTCTTCATCAGATGCTACTCATCTGATATGTTTATAATGCAGGGCCAGTTCTGGATACGCGTAACAGGAACTCAAGGCTACGAGCCTATCTTTGTCGATGTTTTACATTGGCAATAAGAATATATGGCTACTCGTCGGATCGAAACTCGGTGGACTGCAAAGGAACACAGGGAGTTTATACTGGTTCAGGCTCTCGATGTGAGGTAATACCCTACGTCCAGTTATGGTGTATTCCTTTCAGGATGTATGATTGTGGTTCTGATGAACTTGCCCACAAGGGTGTGCCCTGCCTCCCCTTATATACTGGGGGATGGGGTTACAAAGTAGGAGTCCCAGCTGGACTATGGCCAAGGGATCTCCTCTTAGAGATATAACCTACCCTACTAGGACTGTATATTCCTTATCGTACAAGGCTAAGTCTGCCGAGCTCTATCATATCTCTAATTACAAGGCTAGGCCCATCCTCGGTCCGAGTGTCCCATATGCTTGTCATGAGGTACCCAGGGCCCATGGCCTCCACAGTAGCCCCTGAGACCTTCATAGTTGAGTCACAGCTAATGCTGAGTGCTCATCCTCCACGGTGAAGATTGCCCGAGTGCATTGCTCCTGAGTACTCTTTGTCCGAGTGCTTCTTCTTCCCGAGTCCTGCTTCATGTCAGCTGGCAGCGAGGCTATGAAGGGCTCCATATAAAAATATAAATAGTGTGCACCGAATAGGCGCACCTATTAGTTGTAGTCCCCGACTCTGTGCTTAATTGTGAAATAATTAAACATAAAGTCAAAGATCTTTAACCTTGTAGTCTTTCCCAAGTAGTATACTACTAGTATATGAGACCCTTCAGCATCATGTCAGCCGGAATGATTTTTTATAGTCTTTCCCGAGTAGTATGTCACTCGGAAATTAGACTCTTCAGCTTCATGTCAGCTAGGAGAATGCTTATAGTCTTTCCTGAGTAGTATACTACTCGGAAGTTAGACTCTTTAGCGTCACGTCGGCTGGAAGAATGTTTGCTCATGGCAATTGTTGGCTAAGTATGTAAGCCGAGTACCACTTTATGGATTTCAATCTAATATGTGGTCAGATGTACTTGAGAGATACCTGCATCCCCAATTTTAATGGAGACCAGCTTGTGATCCTTATAAGGATATATCCTCAATACTTGGTGAATAATATAGATATCTAAACACATGTGTCCATCAATTAGGCTTTCATGAAGCATATCTGATTATTTCATCGGTTTCTATGAGTAGGAACAGCACTATGACTTTAACACAGCCAGCGAGCGGCCCAAATTGAGCGTGCTATTGTAGAAACTCATATCTTGTGGCCTACTGCCGAATAAGGCAGCCTAAACCGACCTACCCAGCATAGGCCTATAAAATTGGCATCCCTCGCATGTCAGGATGAGTACTCCAGCGTCGGCAACCTCAATCAGCCAGAGGAATCCTTGTCCGCAAGCCTTTTCGACTTATGTTCTAGATGCAACATGGTTGCCACAGATGCCCAAGTAGGTATATCGCAGAATCTGCTTGCCCTCCTCAGGTGTGACGCAGTGCATGAGAACTCCGGATGCGCTTTGACGATATAGGTCTTCTCTGACTTCGGTAAAGCCGGATAGGGTACCCGAACCTTGCATTAGCATAGGATTCGGTTGGCGACCCTCATGGGACGTACCCTACCCAACAGAATTATAGCCAAATAAGGTACCCGAACCTTGCATTAGTATAGGATTTGGCTGGCAACCCTCATGGAGCATACCCAACCTGGTAGAGTTGTGACCAAATAAGGTACCCAAACCTAGCATTAGCATAGGATTCGGCTGGCGACCCTCATGGGGCATACCCTACCTAGCCGAGCGACACAAGAGCCCCGATTGGCGCCGAAGGTTGGTTATATTAACCGAATAAGGTACCCGAACCTCACATTAGCATAGGATTCAGCTGGCGACCCTCATGGGATGTACCTAACTCAGCGAAGTAGTACCCGAGCTCCGACTAGGACCGAAGATCGGTTGTTAGTCGAATAATGTACCTGAATCTCATAGGATTCGGCTGGTGACCCTCATGAGGCGTACCTCACCCAACCAAATGGTACTTGAGCTCTGACCGGCACCGGAGGTTGGTTGTTAGCCCACATGGAGCGTAGCCGGGGAAGATGATGTCCTGACTAGCGCAAGTACTCGGTCAGTAGCCCTCATGGAGCATCCCGAGTGATTGGTCCAGCCCCTGAGCGTAGGAGATAGGATCGTAGCCCTAAGTTCCTGTCACGCATATCTGGAACTGGCCCTGCATTATAAACATATCGGATGAGTAGCATCTGATGATGAAAACAATCACACAAATAAAATTTATGTATTTTAAAATATATGTAAAATACATGTTCTTTCTCTTATTGATATTAATTTCCTCGAGTAGTTAACCCCTTACGTTTAAGCACTCTGCCCGACTAGTCATAGCCCCCTAGCATCAGGAGTTGGCTCATGGCTCTTTCCAAGACACACGTTTTGGGTGACTTGAGTTCGTCTTTCATGGAGCAAATTTTCACGGATCGGAATATATGCTACTCGAGTACTTTTGCAATCATTAAGAGCAAAAATAGAAAAAATAAATGTGCAGCTTGTACACCTATTAGGTGTAAGCAGCTGCGGCACTGGTGAGGCCGAGTGAGGAAATATTTATTAGAAAGCAACTTAGCTGTTCGGTATTTGGGAGTGGGGATGCCATCCTTGCATTTAGGCTTTTGAGCCCCCGAGCATGTCACTTGTTGTTCTGATAATCTCCAGTTGTTGAAGGTCAAAGACGTTTGTGACCGACTGCCACAATGAAGCCGTTTGACTTGCGTTTGCTGTTCCCAACCTTAGTCGGGGTCGCATCATCGGTGTCCTTTCACTCCTTCTGTCAGGGGGCCTTTTCTTCATCGATGGCCTCAACAACAGCATGGGCCGAGTCAGCATACTTGTTTGCCATGTCAAATAGAGCCTTGACAGAGTTGGGAGGCTTCCGAGTGAATTTAGCGATGAACGAGGTGTCTTTGACTCCTTTTCGAAAGGCGGCGATGATGACCTCGTTCTTGATCTTCGGGATAGAATTCTTCTTCTCAGAGAAACTCTTGATGAAGTCACGAAGAGACTCATTCTTCCTTTGATGCAACTGATACAGATCGTGCTCAGAAGATGGCCTCTCGTATGTCCCCTAGAAGTTGACGATGAAGCTTTCCCGGAGTTCTCCCTAGGAGCCAATTGATCTCTTAGGAAGTCCTATTAGCCATGCCCTCGCCGAGTCGGCTAGAGCGACTGGGAGGTAGTTAGCCATAGCCTTGTGATCTCCTCCAGTTGCTCGGATTGCCAGAGTGTAGACCGTGAGCCAGGACTCGGGATCGGTCTTCCCGTCATATTTTTCAATTCCAGTCGGCTTGAAGCCTGAGGGCCAGTCGACTTGTTGTAGCTCATAGGTGAAGGCTGGTACTCCTTCATCTTCATGAGGACTCCAACTCTGACTACGGCGGCGAAACCGCTCGTGGTGGAGGCCGAAGTGCTCGTTCTCGTCTTCCAGTCGGTGTTGCTCGTCTTCCTCTCGTTCACGGCGCCGAGCATTGATGTTCTGCCGAAGATCATGCCGTAGTCGGCCTCGGAGATCCTGGTTGTCCCGACGGTCTCTTTGATGCCGCCGTTTGTTGTTGGGGTGGCCAAGTGACGTCTGGTGTGACTCCGTGTACAGCTGACTAGAGCCGGCCGCTCGGCGTCGCGTTGACGGGGTTGAGACTGCCACTGGGGAAGCCGACTGGCTGGTTGGTATGAGGGTATCGCTTAACTGTTGGCGTTGCTGGCATGCAGTAGCAGTGATCATGGCTTTTATCCTTGCTATAGTCGGGGTGGCCGGATGATCAGGCCCAAACTGGAGCGTGTCCAGCAGAGTTACAGCGGGTTACGACGTTCTGTTGAGGTGTAACGAAGATGTCGTGGCCGCCAACTCGGGTTTGGAGGATTTGTTGCTAAGCAGTCTGCCCAGCCCTATGCAGGTCATCGTTGCGGGTGTGCAAGCGTCTTGCTTCTTCCTCTTGTTGTTCTCTTAGTCGGCGGGCCTCCTCCTCTTGCAGCTCATGTAGTCGGCATGCCTCCTGTGTAGGAGTTGAGCCCTTGGACGTCATGAAGATTTCTCATGGCGGGGAGAAGCTTGCCGAACTGCTGTCCGACTTAGGGTCGGAGTCTGATTGAGAGCCGGAATGAAACTGAGAATCGGAGTCAAAATAGTTGATGGGGGTGATTGCAATTCCGACCTCCCTAGATCCGACCTCGACTGGCTCTGGGCCGTATCCGAGTCGAACTCTAGGGGATCAGGTTTGTCGTGTTGGATGTTGATTGAAAATATCCACGACATTGCCGAGTCCAAATGGGAGATTGACGATCTCCTCCCTTCTTAGCCCAATCTCGGCTGACTCAAGGCCGAGTCTGAGTCAAACACTGAAGGAGAGAGTTGTCCCGAGACCCAGGCAAGTGGAAGATCACCGCAGCAAGTCGACAAGGGTTGCTGCAGCGTTGTGTGGGCCGACCGGCGTAGAGTCGGCTGGTTCCCCGACCAATCGGATCGAGTCTGAGTTGGTCAGGGTGAAGTTGCCGAACTTGTCGGTGACGAAGTCGAGGCTCCCAAATGTGATCGTGTCACCGGGGGCAAAGTTGATGCCACCGACTCCGGTTGTCGAATCTATCGAGCTTGTTGAGATTGATCTCGGCGATGCCCCTACCTGGCGCACCAACTGTCGATGTTTTACACTGGCAATATGAATATAGGGCTACTTGTCGGATTGAAACTTGGTGGACTGCAAAGGAACACAGGGAGTTTATACAAGTTCAGACCCTCGATATGAGGTAATACCCTACGTCCAATTGTGGTGTATTCCCTTGAGGATGGATGATTGTCCAGCTGCTCCTATCACTGAGCCGACTCTAGCCAAGCCATCACTGACAAGTTCATCTACTGAACCAGAGGCTACCCTAGCTGCAGAAGCTGAAGCAGTCCCGACAATAGGACCACTAGCGCTGACTGACCAAGGGGCGAGTGCTGAAGTCGTTGCTCCAGCCCCCAAACAAGCCACTCATCTCCAACAATTTCTTCGTCGTCTTCCGATGAAGTGGACCTCTCCAGGCTTGAAGCCCCTTCGCACAACTTCCCGAGAACATTTCATTGGGTCACCCCCGAGGGATTCGTGGATAGTTATGAGCACAACGAACAAACAGCATCATGGGAACACGAAGTCCTTCTACGTGCTGCAATTGCCGCATCCAGGGGAGTCCAGGTATGTAGCAAGTCTTGTCGTGTTGAGTTCTAGACAGTTCTCGTTTGACCTGGTACTCTGCCTTTTGACTCTGTTTTGCTCTTGTTTTGCTCTGAGCAGAAGATTGTCGATCGTTCAGAGAAAATGAACAAGGTTCTGACCCAGCTCGCCCCCCATCTCCAACGACTGAGCTAGCTCCAAGTGGCCAAGGACGACTGGAGCGGACTAGCCAGGAGAAGGAAACATGGCTGAGGGGAGCAGTTGACAAGCTCAAGGATGAAAAGTGGGCTCTAACCGAAAAGAACAGAAGTAAGTCTTCTATGTTATCCTCTTGAGTAAATCCTGAGTAGACTTCTCCAGCATTGTTGATTCCCGACTGCCTTGTTGAGTTTTGACTGCAATCTTGAGTTCTTGACTATTTTGATTTGCAGCCCTCGAAGCCGAGTTGAAAACCCAAGCAGAGGAGAAGAAACAACAAGATATTAAGCTGAAGGAAGCGGAAAAGGCCAAAGCTGAATTGGAAAAGGCCAAAGCCAAGGTGGAGGCCGACTATGCTAGTAAGTCTCCTGCCTGACAATAACCTTAACCTGTCTTCTTGTTGCTCCCACTGCATGTCTTGGCTAACAAGTATACTTGTTGATGTATTTGAACAGCTTCAAAAGCCAATGCCCAGACACAATTTAATGCCTTTGCAGAGGAGATCATGATTGTCAAGGAGTCACGGGAGATCCTCGTCGGATCCATGAAAGGGCTCCTAGACATTATGGAACCTCACCATGCTGGGACCAGCTCCAGTACCATCTCCCAGGTCAGGCACGCCTTAGCGAAGCCCCGAGCATCTTGAAAACCTTGCTATGACCAAATCGATCTACCCTAGGGTAGATATCGAGGCCATCGGTGAGGGTTTTGCCAAAGAGACAACACTCAAAGAGGCACTGGAGTTGATCAGCCAAGCGAGGCTAACTGCAAAGGCAATTGCAAACGATCTAGGTATGTAGAAACAAAACAATTATGCAGTCGGTGTATATATAACTTTGGTGAAAGTATGTATATATCTTGTAAAATGCTGCCGAGTACTTGCTTATTCTAAGTTGTCATTAGGTTCACCCAACTATGTAGTCTGCGCCGAGTAGATCGATAGGAACATAAAAAAAAGTTCACTTCTAAAAGCTATACTCGGGTAAACTTAGCATAATCATTGTAAAACTTCATAACTAAGATAAAACAAGCTTGTATTTTATTAACAAGGCACATAATACATGCAGCCCCGGACTCACTAATCGGTTGAAACAAGTGATGTAGTGAGCCAGAGAAAAAACTTTGTACATATATATAGAGGAAATACAAAACTCAGGTATAGAAAGGACGTAGCTGTTCTATAGTCCATGATTTGCTAACGAGGGTACCGTCTTCAGTCAGTAGGCACCCGGACGTGTCACCTCAGCGATAATGAACGGCCCTTCCCACAGAGGGGATAGTTTATACCTGTCTTTGGTGGTGTGTATTTTTCTCAAGACGAGATCTTCCACCAAAAAGGTGCGGCCACGAACATTTCGACTATGATAACGACGCAGGCCTTGAAGATACCTTGCCGACTAGATAGTTGCAACATCCCTTGCTACCTCCAACTGATCGAGTTCAACCAATCGAGCTTTGTTTGATATGTCTTCTGAGTGGGCCCGAACTCGCAGAGAGCCGAACTCCAACTTGGTTGGTAGCATAACCTCAGCACCATAGACTAGGAAGAAAGGGGATTGCCCTGTTGCCCGACTAACTGTGGTTCTTAGAGACCAGAGAACAGATGGGAGTTCTTGTACCCACTGCCCTGCATATTGTTGTAGTCAGTCGAACACCCTAGCCTTGATACCTTGTAATACAATGCCATTAGCATTCTCGACCTGCGCATTACTTCGTGGGTGTGCCATAGAAGCATAACAGATCCTTATGCCAAAATTGTCACAGAAATCTTGAAATACGCCACCCGTGAACTAAGTACCGTTGTCCGTTATGATGCGGTTAGGAACCCCAAATTGGTATAAAATACTCATGATGAAGTCTTTTGCTCGTGCCGCTGTTATGGTAGCAACGGGTTTTGCCTTCATCCACTTTGTGAATTTAACCACTGCGACGAACAAGTGTGTGAACCCTTCTGGCGCTTTTTTGAGCAGCCCGACCATGTCGAGCCCCCAAACTACAAAGGGCCAAGAGAGTGGAATTGTTTGAAGTTCTTGAGCTGGAAGATGTGTTGGTCTTGCATAGAATTGGCATCCCTCGCATGTGCGAACTATATCTTTAGCATCTGTTACTACAGTCGGCCAGAAAAAATCCTACCTGTAAACCTTTCCGACTAATGTCCTGGATGCGGCATGGTTGCCACAGATACCCGAGTGGATCGATTGCAAAATCTGCTTGCCCACCTCGAGTGTGACACAGCGCATGAGGACTCCGGATGCGCTTCTGTGGTACAGGTCTTCTCCGACTACAAGGAAACATTTGCTTTGACGGTTAATCTGTTCGGCTTCACTACGTTCTTCTAGGAGTTCGTCATCCAAGAGGAATTTGAGAACTGGAGTCCGCCAATCTTGAGAGATGATTAGTACTTTATTTGTTGCCGGGGTAGGTTCAGCCCTTGACTGTTCAAGCACTGGTTTCTTCTTGACTGATGGCTCCAGTAGTTGTTCAACAAAAATCCCAGTCGGGACCACTTCTCGTTTGGATCCCATGTTGGTCAATTCGTCTGCAACATTGTTGTATTGCCGTAATACATGAGTTATCTCCAGCCTGTCAAACTTGTTTTCAAGCTTTCTGACCTCCTGACAATACGCCGCCATAGTGTCATCAAGACATGTCCAATCTTTCATGACTTGGCTGACCACGAGTTGAGAATACCCGCGCACAACCAGTCGTCGGATGCCAAGTGATATGGCAATGTGGAGCCTGTGGATGAGTCACCAAGTTGGGAGATGAATCGGCTGAGTGCTGCCATGCACCTTGTCAACTTTTGGATGTCCTTCTAGCTAGTTGGGGTGCCATGTTCATGATAGTGTTAATTTTTTCTGGATTGGCCTCGATGCCTCGATATGATACGATGAAGCTGAGTAGCTTTCTAGACGGTACACCGAAAGCACACTTTTCCAGATTCAACTTCATCTTGAATCTTCGAAGGCTTTGGAAAGTTTCTTCCAAGTCAGCGATGAGGTCTTCCCTGGACTTTGTCTTGATCACCACGTCTTCGACATACGCCTCCACGTTGCGCCCGAGTTGAGTGTGTAAACACCGCTGAATTGCTCGTTGATACGTTGCTCTAGCGTTTTTCAGCCCAAACGGCATAGTGATATAGTAGTATGCTCCAAACGTCGTGATGAAAGAAGTATTCAGGCAGTCCTCCTCCTTCAAGCTGATTTGGTGATATCCTGAGTAACAGTCGAGAAAGCTAAGAAGTTTGCACCTCGCAGTTGAATCCACCACCTAATCTATTCTAGGTAGACCAAATGGATCTTTGGGGCACGCCTTGTTTAAGTTGGTGTAGTCGATGCACATGCGCCATTTACCATTCTTCTTCCTAACTAAGATTGGGTTTGCTAGCCAATCCGGGTGGTAGACCTCTTTGATGAACCCGGCTACAAGGAGCTTGGTTATCTCCTCCCGAATAGCATCTTTGCGGTCTTGTGCGAAGCGCTGTAGCCGTTGTTTGATTGGCTTGGCGTCCGGCCTGACATTGAGGGAATGCTCGATCACCTCCCTTGGTACGCCAGGCATGTCGAAAGGTTTCCAAGCAAATATGTCCCTGTTCTCCTAGAGGAAGGTGACGAGCGCGTCTTCCTATTTAAGGTCGAGTCCATTCCCAAGTAGAGCGGTTTTGGAGGGGTCGGAAGGGTCCAAGGGGATCTTCTTGGTTTGGGAATCCGCTGAAATTCCTAACTTGGCTGCTTTTTTGGCTAAAACCTGATCATTCTCTTGGACTCATATGCAGACGGCCCTCCAAAGATGTGGTTGTGCTCAGCCGGGGGATCTTGGTAATTGCCGGCTATGCCCGAATCTATCCTTGTCTTTATCAACGATAGATGTTGAATCCTGCTTGGAAGCAAACTTCTTAAGTATGAAGCAGTCCTTAGCCATGTGCTTGCCCTTTGAATGAAAGGGGCATGGCCCGTTCATCAATTTTTGGTATTCGTTATTCCTCAGGGGTCGCAGCCTAGTATGCTCCACGGTAGCCACCACATTATCTGACTTCTGCTTGCGGTTGCTGGATTTGTTCTGTGTTGGCCTATCGTTGTCTTTCTTGTCCTTCAGCCGGGGCTCTTTTTTGTCATCGAGAGCTTGAGTGACCGCGTCGGCCGAGTCAGCATTCTTGTTCGTCATATCAAAAAAGCCTTCAGAAGTGGAAGGTTTCCAAGTGAACTTGGCAATGAACGGGTCATCTTTGACTCCCTTGTAGAAGGCAGCGATGACGACCTCGTCCTTGACCATTGGGATCGAATTCCGCTTCTCAGAAAACCTCTTGATGAACTTGCGAAGAGACTCGTTTTTTCTTTGGTGCAACTGATAGAGATCGTGCTCAGAAGATGGCCTCTCGTAAGTTCCCTGGAAGTTAGTGATAAAGCGTTCCTAGAGTTCTCCCCAGGAGCTGATTGACCTCTTTGGGAGTCCTGTTAGCCATGTCCTCGCCGAGTCGGCTAGAGCGACTGGGAGGTAGTTAGCCATGGCCTTGTGATCTCCTCCAGCTGCACGGATTGCTATGGAGGCCATGGGCCCTGGGTACCTCATGACAAGCATATGGGCTACTCGGACAGAGGATGGGCCTAGCCTTGTAATTAGAGATATGATAGGACCCGACAGACTTTGCCTTGTACGATAAGGAATATACAGTCCTAGTCGGGTAGGTTATATCTCTAAGAGGAGATCCCTTGGCTATAATCTGGCTGGGACTCCTACTTTGTACCCCTATCTCCCAGTATATAAGGGGAGGCAGGGAGACCCTGAGGACATATACAGATTCATCAAAATCATACTTCCTCAAAGGAATACACCACAACTAGACGTAGGGTATTACCTCACATCGAGGGCCTGAACCAGTATAAACCTCCCCATGTTCCTTTGCAATCCACTGAGTTTTGATCTGACGAGTAGCCCTATAATCATATTGCCGGTGTAAAACATCGACAGTTGGCGCACCAGGTAGGGGCTTCAGTGAGATCTACATCTACAAGCTCGATGAATCCAACAACAGGAGTCGATGGCAATAAATTCTCTCTCGGAGATACAATCTCATCTGGAAGCCTCGACTTCGTCGCCGACATGTTCAGCAATCTCACCTTGGCTGACGCAGACCTAATCCAACCAGCCGAGGAACTAGCCGACTCTGCGCTAGTTGGCCCACAAGACACTGCAGCCACCCTCATCGAATTGCTACGGTGATCTACCACCTGTCCGGGTCTCGGGACAACTCTCTCCTTCGGCGTCCGACTCGCGCTTGGCCTCGAGCTAGCTCGGGTCGGGCCAAGAAGGGGAGAGGTCGTCAATCTCCCTTGCAGAACTGGTGACACCACGGATCTACATCCCATGCGACTGACTCGAACCTCTATGCTTCAGTTCGGACATGGCCCATAGCCATTCCAGATTGGATCTAGAGAGGTCAGAGTCATCCTTACTCTGATCAACTATTCGAATTCCGACTCCAAGTCGGACAACAATTCGAACACTAGTTCGGACACCAGTTTGGTGAGTTTCCTTCTGCCCCAAGAGATCTTCATGGCTTCAACCCCTCCATCAGAGGTGCGCCGACTACAAGAGGAGCAACAAGAGGAGGCACACTGACTACGGCAATAGGAAGAGGCCGATCGTGAGGCTCGCAATGATGAGCTACACAGGGTTGGGCAAACCACTCAACAATAGATCCTCCAGACCAAAGTTGGTGACCACGACATCTTCGTCACGCCACAACAGAACATCGTGGCCGCTGCAACCCTGCTGGACACACTCCAGCTCAGGCCTGATCACCAAGCCACCCTTACTATCACCAAGATCAAGGCGATGATTACAGCTGCTGCCTGTTAGCAGCACCAGCAGTTGGGCAACACACTAGTATCGACCAACCGGTCGGGTTCTCTGGCGGCAGGCTCGTCTACATCAGCACGATGCTAGGTGGCTGGCTCAAGTCAGCCGCACGCGGAGTCATGGCAAACATCTCTCGGCCATCCTAACAACAACCGGTGGCGTCCCCAGTACGATCACCGCGACAATCAAGATCTCTGAGGACACCTACAACACAACCTTCGCCACAACAGCAACGCTCGGTGCCATGAATGCGAAGAGGACAAGCGCCGCCGACTAAAGGAGGAGCATGATCGTTTCGGTCTCCACCACGAGTGGTTTAACCGTCGCAGCAGGAGCCTGAGCCATCACGAAGATGAAGGCGTATTTGCTTTCACGCACGAACTACAAGACGTCGACTGGCCGTCGGGCTTCAAGCCTACGGGAATCGAGAAATACGACGGCTAAACTAACCACGAGTCCTGGCTCACTGTATATATCCTGGAGATCCAAGCTGCCGGAGGTGATCATAAAGCCATGGCTAACTAGCTCCCGGTCGCCTTGGCTGACTCAGCAAGGACATGGCTAACAGGGCACCCGAGGAGATCAATCAGTTACTGGGGGGAACTCCGGGAACACTTCATAGCCAACTTGCAAGGGACTTACGAGAGACCGTCTTCCGAGCACGATCTCTACTAGCTGCACCAGAGGAAGAACGAGTCCCTCCGAGAGTTCATCAAAAGGTTCTCCGAGAAGCGCAATTCCATTCCTATGATCAAGGACGAGGTCGTCATCGCTGCCTTCCGCAAGGGAGTCAAGTACGCCACGTTCATCGCGAAGTTCACTCGGAAGCCACCAGCCTCTGTCTGGGCTCTCTTCGATATGGCGAATAAATACGCTGACTCGGCCGAAGCAGTCGCAGAGGCCCTCGACGAGAAGAAAGAGCCCCGGCAGAAGGACCAGAAGGCCAAAGCCGACAACGAGCCATCACAGAACAAGTCCAGCAGCCGCAAGCAGATGTTGGACAACGAGGTGGCCAACATGGAGCAAACTCGGTCGTGGCCCCCAAGGAACAACGACTACCAGAAAGTTATGAACGGGCCTTGCCCCTTCCACCCCAAGGGCAAGCACGCAGCCAAGGACTACTTCATGCTTAAGAAGTTTGCTTCTAAGCAAGCTTCATCATCTAGCGCCGACAAGGACAAAGACAAGCCATATTCGGGCCCGGCCGACGATTTTCAAGATCCCCAGGCCGAGCTCAACCACATCTTCGGAGAGCCATCTGCGTATGAGTCCAAGTGGAAGCAGAAGCTAACAGCACGCGACGGACGGGTCAGAGATGTCTATCACATTCAACCGCGCAGATCATCCAGATCGGGTCTCACACCCAGGACGCTACCCACTCGTCCTGGACCGGGTCATCAAAAATATCAAGCTAAAGAAGGTCCACATAGATGGAGGCAGTGCGCTCAACATTCTGTTCACCAAGACTCTGGATGAGATGAAGATTTCTCGTTTAGAACTACGCCTAAGTACGGTGCCCTTCCACGGGATAATTCCTATCCTGTCTTCAACCCTCCTTGGACAGATAACATTGCCGGTCACCTTTGGCATGCGGGATAATTTCCGCACAGAAAACATCTGCTTCAAGGTTGCCAACTTCGAGACCACGTACCACATGATACTTGGACGACCGGCGCTCGCCAAATTCATGGTGATACCGCACTATACCTACATGGTGCTCAAGATGCCCGGGCCAGCCGGAGTCCTTTCCCTCCGCAGCAATGTCAAGCAAGCCTTCACCTGTGACAAGGAGAGCTTCGAGTTGGTTCATTCACAAGAGGCGGCAGTCGGACGCAACAGCATTCAGCAAGCCGTCACAACCGAAGACGAGGATGACCAAGTTCCAGCGAAAAAAGCAGCAAAGTCAGGAATTTCAGCGGACTCTGACACGAAGAAGATCCCCCTGGACCCTTCCGACCCCTCCAAGACTGCTCTAGTTGGGACCGGACTTGACCCCAAATTGGAAGACGCGCTCGTCACCTTCCTTCAAGCCAACAAAGATATCTTCGCATGGAAATCATCCGACATGCCGAGCGTACCAAGGGAGGTGATCGAGCATGCCCTCAATGTCAAGACAGACGCCAAGCCGGTCAAGCAATGGCTACGGCGCTTCGCACAAGACCGGAAAGATGCTATTCGGAAGGAGATGACCAAGCTCCTCGCAGCCGGGTTCATCAAAGAGGTCTACCACCTGGACTGGCTAGCAAACCCAGTTCTGGTCCGAATGAAAAATGGTAAATGGCGCATGTGCATCGACTACACCAATCAAAACAAGGCGTGCCCCAAGGATCCGTTCGGTCTACCATGAATAGATCAAGTGGTGGATTCAACCGCGGGGTGCAATCTTCTCAGCTTTCTCAACTGTTACTCGGGATACCACCAAATCAGTCTGAAGGAGGAGGACTGCTTAAAGACATCTTTCGTCACACTGTTTGGCACCTACTGCTACATCACTATGCCGTTCGGTTTGAAGAACGCTGGAGCAACGTATCAACAAGCAATTTAGCAGTGTCTACACACTCAGATCGGGTGCAACGTGGAGGCCTACGTCGACGACGTGGTGATCAAGACTAAGTCCAAAGAAGACCTCATCGCTGCCCTGGAAGAAACCTTCCAAAATCTTTGAAGATTCAAGATGAAGTTGAATCCGAAAAAGTGTGCCTTCGGTGTGCCATCCAGCAAGCTACTCGGCTTCAACGTCTCACATCGCGGCATCAAGGCCAACCCAGAGAAAGTCAATGCAATCATGAACATGGCACCCTCGACTAGCCAGAAGGACGTCCAGAAGCTGACGGGCTGCATGGCGGCACTTAGCCGATTTATTTCCTGACTAGGCGAGTGGGGCATGCCCTTTTTCAAGCTATTGAAGAAAGCAGACAATTTCCAATGGACTCCCAAAGCCCAGCAAGCCTTCGAAGACTTTAAGAAATTCTTACATCACCACTCGTGCTGGTGTCACCCATGCCCCAAGAGCCATTCATGCTATATCTGGCGGCAACCACTCAAGTAGTCAGCACGGTGTTGGTGGTCGAGCGATTCAAACCAGGTCACATACAGAAGATACAACGGCCAGTCTACTTTGTCAGCGAGGTCCTTGTCGACTCCAAAATAAGATATCCGCAGGTCCAAAGCTGCTCTATGGCGGCATACTGTCAGGAGGTCCGAAAGCTGGAAAACAAGTTTGACAGGCTAGAGATATCACATGTCCTACAACAATACAATGATGCTGCAGATGAATTGGCAAACATGGGATCCAAGCGAGAAATAGTCCTGACAGGGATCTTTGTCGAGCAACTTATGGAGCCGTCAGTCAAGAAGAAACCAGCGCCAGAGCAGTCGGGAGGCAAACCTACCCCGGCAACAAACGAAGCATTGAACATATGTCAAGATTGGCGGACCCCTGTTCTCAAATTCCTCCTAGACGATGAACGTCAAGGCAAAAGTTTCCTAGTAGTCGGAGAAGACCTGTACCGAAGAAGTGCATCCGGTGTCCTCATGCGTTGCGTCACCACCGAGGAAGGCAAGCAGATTATGCAATCGATCCACTAGGGCATATGTGGCAACCATGCTGCATCTAGGACGTTAGTCGGAAAGGCTTACCGGTAGGGATTTTTTTGCCAACAGCAGTAACAGATGCAACAGACATAGTTCGCACATGTGAGGGTTGCCAGTTCTATGCACGACAAACAAATTCCCAGCCCAAGAACTCCAAACCATACCAATCTCTTGGCCCTTTGCAGTATGGGGGCTTGACATGGTCAGGCCTTTCAAGAAAGCACCAGGAGGGTTCACACACTTGTTCGTCGTAGTGGATAAATTCACGAAGTGGATTGAGGCAAAACCCGTTGCTACCATAACAGCGGCACTAGCAAAGGACTTCATCATGAGTATACTATACCGATTTGGAGTTCCTAACTGCATCATAATGGACAACGGTACTCAATTCATAGGTGGCGTCTTTCAAGATTTCTGTGATGAATCCAGCATCAAGATTTGTTATGCTTCTGTGGCACACCTGCGGAGCAATGGGTAGGTTGAACGTGCCAACGACATGGTCTTACAAGGCATCAAGACAAGGATATGCAACCGACTACAACAATACGCGGGCCGGTGGGTACAAGAACTCCATCTGTTCTCTGGTCTCTAAGAACCACGGTTAGTCGGGCAACAGGGCAATCCCCTTTCTTTCTAGTCTATGGTGCTGAGGCTATGTTACTAGCTGAGTTAGAGTTTGGCTCTCCACGAGTTCAGGCTTACTCAGAAGACACATCCAACAATATCCGATTGCTTGAGCTAGATCAGTTGGAAGAAGCGAGGGACATCGCAATAATCCAATCGGCAAGGTACCTTCAAGTCCTATGTCGTTATCACAGTTGCAATGTCCGTGGCTGTGCCTTTTTGGTCGGAGATCTCATCTTGAGAAAAATACAAACCACCAAAGACAGGCACAAACTATCCCCCATATGGGAAGGGCCGTTCATTATAGCCAAGGTTACATGGTTAGGCACCTACTGACTGAAGACCGAAGATGGTGCCCTCATCAGCAACTCATGGAATATAGAAGAGCTACATCCTTTCTATACCTAAGTTTTATATCTTCCCATGTGTACAGTTTTTCTCTGACTCACTACGTTGTTTGTTCCAATCGAGTAGTTAGTCAGGGGCTGCGTGTATTATATATGCTTTGTCAATAATATACGAGCCTGTTTTACTTAAGTTATGAAGTTTTGCAACGACTTTGTTATGTTTGCCTGAGTATAGCTCTCTACAGTGAACGATTTTATCAAGTTCCTATAAACTAACTCGGCGTAGATTATATAGTCGGGTAAAGCTAATGATAACTAAGTCAGAGCTTAGAGCTTGGCGGCATTGCAAATATATTTACACATGTCCTTACAAAAAGTTTATATACACCGACTGCATGATGGATTGTTCTTACATACCTAGGTCTCGGGTGATCATCTCTGCAGTCGGACTCGCCTGGGTTATCAACTCTAGCGCCTCCTCAGGTGTCGTCTCCTTGGTGAATCCCTCTCCGATGGCTTCAATATCTGCCCTGGGGTAGATTGACTTGGTTATCGCCAGGGTTTGGGCCACGCTGACAACAACATGCTCATCCGAGTACCTCTTTAGGATACTCGGGGCTTCAAGACACTGTGTTGGAGCTAGTTCCCACGTAGTGAGGATCCATGATGTCAAGGAGCCCTTTCATGGACTCGGCAAGGATCTCCCGTGACTTCTTGACAACTTTTATCTCCTCTGCAAGAGCTTGAAATTGGATTTGGGCATTGGCTCTAGCAGCTACCCGGGTTCATCGACAAGTAAACTTGTTAGGCAAAACTGCAGACAAAGTACTTAATGGATTGGTTAAGATCATTGTCAGAGCGGAGACTTACTTTCGTAGTCGGCCTCCCATTTGGCTTTGGCCTTCTCCAGTTCAGCCTTCTCTTTCTCGAGCTTGGCATTGGCTTCTCCAAGTCGGCCTTGTCTTTCTCGAGTTTAGCTTTGGCCCTCTCAGCCTCCTTCAGCTGGTTTTCACCCTCTGTTTGGGTCTTCACCTTAGCTTCGAGGGCTGCACGTCAGAATGGTGAAGAACCCGAGATTGTAGTCAGGACACAACTGGGCAGTTGGAAACAACCAAGTTGGAGAAATATGCATGGGATTTAATCGAGAAGACAAATACGGGAGACTTACCTCCAATCTTCTTGGCTAGAGCCCAGTTCTCATCCCTGAGCTGGTTAACAACTCCCCTCAGCCAAGTCTCCCTCTCTCGGCTCGACCGCTCTAACTCGGCCTTCAAGGTTTGGAGCTAGCCTAATTGTTGGAGTTGGGGGACAAGCTGGGTCAGGACTTCGTTCATCCTCTCCGAGCGGGCAACAATTTTCTGCTCGGGGAGAAACAGAGCAAAGCAGAGTCAAGAATTAGAACACTCATGCAAGGAAGACTACCAAGACTCCAATACGGCGAAAGTCATACCTGGACCCCCTAGGACGTGGTGATTGCGGCGCGAAGCAAGTCTTCACGCTCCTTCTCCACCGCAACTTCATCGTGCTTGTAACTCTTTGCAGTTCCGCCGGGGGCTACCCAGCGGAATGTCCTCGGGAATTTGCGGGGAGGAGCCTCAAGCCTGGGGAGGTCCGGTCCTTCTGAAGACGATGATGACAAGGACGGCGACAAGGTCCTGGCCCCCAACTTGGCGGCTGCTGGGCTTCAGAGACATGTTTAGGGGCTGGAGCAACAGCTTCGACATTAGCCCCTTGGTCGGACAGCGTCGACAATTCTACAGTCGGGACGACCTCGGTTTCTGCAACTGAGACGGTCGCCGGCTCAACAGATATGCTCGCGGGCGCTGGTCCGGCTAGGGACGGCTCTACAACAGGAGCAGCTAGCGTGGTCTCCTTGAGATCGATGTTGGCGCGCTTCCTGCATGATGAGTCGGATATCAACGCACCACAATGCTGAACAGGACTTCCGGAAGACTTAAAGTCACATACCTCTTGGAGAATTTGAGCCTGCCCCCCGGGGCTCCTGATGTCGGCGGTGGACTGCTGCCGGCTGTCGGGCTGGACGGCGTGGTAGTCGGCAGCGGTGTTTTTGTCCTGGTTGGCCCCGCTCCTAGTGTGGCTGGCTAGGCGTCGGTACTCGGTGGACCATTCTTGGGCTTGATGTTGCTGAGCCTGGTGAGCTTGACCTGACCTTGTACTCGGCAACACTCTTCTTGGGCTCGATGATGCTGAGCTTGACTGTGCTGGTCCCGATCTAGGATTCGGCGGCCTGGGAGCTGTGCTGGCGGTGTCCCTTATCTTAAGACCCCAGCTGCGGCACTTAGCCTGATAACCTTCTCTTGCCCTGATCTTCAATAGGTCTCTTCCCACTCTCTTGAGTCGGGTTGGGTAGCAGAAGGACCTTTACAGCCTCTTCTTCTTTGACATCATGGCCGATAAAAGTTCGGGAGTCGTCATCGAACTCCTCACATGATTGCAAGCAGTTCAACAATACATGTTACACATTGTGGAGCCAACCTGGGCATATATCTACAAGCACTCATCACAGATGAACTACAAGACAACATTAGCAAAAGTTACCTTTGGGCACGGCCTCTTCAGGCTATAAGCCGCCACAGACCGCTTTGTGTCTTTAGTTTCGACCACCCCGCTGGCAAAGAAATCCAGCAAGATGTTGGTCACCTTGTGCTTGCTCCATCAGTCGGGATATCCCGGCTGGGATCACCTCTGCCCTTGTAGTCCCAGTTGAAGTGACACCTACTTCAGCGGCCTGATGCACCGAGTCAAGAAACATCTGGCCACTCCATGGACCAGTCAAACCCGGTGCTCCTTCAGCTTTTCAATCTTGTCGAAAGTATAATGAACTTGGCCATTTCTTCAAAGTTGAGCACAGAGATGACCAGTGGCACAACCACCGGGGGCAAAACCCATAAAAGGGGAATGCTTGGTTCAAGCTCGGAATAGTAAAAACCATTCTATTGCCAGCCTTTGAGAGAAGATTTTAGGGGAATATTGAAAAAAATCCTCTTCATCTCCACTCCTGAGCTAGATACTAGCCCCCCAATCACTTGACCTTGCTCTTGGAGGCTAGGTTTGATGTGGAATAGATGTCTGAATAGATTCAAATGGGGTTCCACACCCAGGAAGCACTCACAAAGAGCACACAAAATAGAAATTTGCAAGATCGAGTTGGATTCAGATTCACCAACTTGATTCATTAAAAGACAAGAAGCTGCGAAGAACTCGGAAGATGGAAGAGAAAACCCCCGGTTGAAAAAAGAGGTGAAAACAACGGTCTCACCGGCCTGGGGCTCCGAACCAATTCACCTTCAGCCGGACGCTAGTTGATGACCATCGCGGCTTTGCAATCTCAGCTGCTTCTTCAGAAGCTTTTTCAACTTAGCCGACCGCGCAATCGAAGTCGGCCAGACCTGTGTCCGATGCATCCACGAAATCTGAAGCCCTCGGCATGGTTGGGGACAACAAGATTTGGGGAAAATGTGCTGGAGGTGTGAATGGACGCAAGGAAGCGGATCACCTGAGTTCGGTGGGGAAGAGCGAGCAATGGTGAATCCCTAGCGAGCGGGAGCGATATTTTGGCGCGGATCGCTGGAAGACGAAAGAATTGGGGATTGGAATGAGGAATCTTTCTCTCTCTCCCCGCCTTTATAAGACATTTCTGATGGCTTGGGCTTACAAAGTCATATAGCGCCACCAAGATATGAGTTTCTACAGTAGCACGCTCAATGTGGGATGCTCGCTGGCTGTGTTAAAAATCACGTGCTGTGCTACCAATAGGAACCGATGGGAGTAAATAGCTTATACTTCATGAAGGCCTAACTGCTGACACATGTGTTCAGGTATCTGTCTTATCCACCAGTAGAAGAATATACCCTTATAAGGGTCACAAGCTGTCTTCATTAAGATTAGGGGATGCAAGTATCTCTCCAGGTACACCTAACCACATAATGGATTAAATTTCATAAAGTGTACTCGGCTTACGTGCTTGGCCAATAGTGCCATGAGCAAATCTCTTTCTAGCCGATAATGACGGCTGAGGAGTCTAACTTCCGATAGTGCACTACTCAGAGAGACTATATAATATTCTTTCCAACATGACGCTGAAAGAGTCTAACTTCCGAGTGGGATCCACTCGGGAAAGACTATAGAACACCTTTTTCCAGCTGACATGAAGTTGAAGAGTCTAATTTCCAAGTGACGTACTACTCGGGAAAGACTATAAATTATTCCGATTGACATGATACCGAAGAGTCTCAAATACCAGTATCATAACTACTCGGGAAAGATCTACAAGGTTAAAGATCTCATTTTATGTTTAATTGTTTTTGCAATTAAGCACAAAGTCGGGGGCTACACCTAATAGGTATGCCTATTTGGCATACACTATTCAGACACCTGCATGGAGCCCTTCATAGCCTCACTGCTAGCTGACATGAAGCAGACTCGGAGAAGAAGCACTCAGACAAAGAGTACTCAGGAGCAATGCACTCGGGCAGTCTTCACCATGGAGGATGAGCACTCGGGCATCAGCTGTGACTCAACTATGAAGTCTCAAGGGCTGCTATGGGAGGCCATGGGCCCTTGGTGGGACCTCATGACAAGTATGGGCCACTCAGACAGAGGATGAGCCTAGCCTTTGTAATTAGTAGATATGATAGGACCCGGCAAACTTTGCCTGTACGATAGAAATATACATTCCTAGTTGTAGCGGGTTATCTCTAAGAGGCCATCCTCTGATCAGCGTTGAATCCGGCTGGGACTTCTACAACTCTTAAA